>JASTWP010004350.1:0-311704 GCA_030770255.1 Temnothorax ravouxi
CATAAAGCATGGTTTCGCACTAATATATTATAAATGATTGCGATAGTCACTTCAAAAGAGAGGGTCGCCACTCTAATTTGAGTAAATGCGGACACTCATAAGGTAGGAGTGAATTTTCACTC
This sequence comes from Temnothorax ravouxi, assembly GCA_030770255.1. NCBI lineage: Eukaryota > Metazoa > Arthropoda > Insecta > Hymenoptera > Formicidae > Temnothorax > Temnothorax ravouxi. The sequence goes on from JASTWP010004350.1 coordinate 123, forward strand.
AAATTTTGCGGCTACACCGACTACACTCTATACCATAGTAGTACGATCTTACTCTAAAGTTACATCACGATTCACCGAAGTTTGACTGATAAATAATAATTCTAACAGAGTGAAATTTTCCACTCAAAATTGTAGAATGACATAATTCATTCCTGTGCACACTGATCTACTGCACTTAAATGGAGTAAAATGCGATTTCACTCCAACTTATATGGAGCGCAATTTTGCTCTGTGTTAGAGTGGCTAAACGCTCAAAGTGCACAAGCTCAATTTTCACTTTTCATTACAATTGCATTTCACATTTTGAGTGATATTTTAGTTTTCGACTTTTAGAAAGCATACATGTTTTTTTAAGTCGTACAAAGCATTAATAATAATTCCAGATTATTCTGTGATTGTGTGTCTTTGATTGGCCGACAGATTTTGTCGCAACTTCCTGCACGATGGACGAAGTGAGAGAACAAGGTTTTTTTTTCGTGAGCGAAATGACACGACCGTTCTGACGTTTACGTCAAATTATCCACTTTGCGTCGTAATCGTGACGGACATCCGGCGACGAAATCTTGCGACGTCGCCCGCCCGATCTTTCGGGAAACGTCGTCGCTGTTATTCCGTAGGACACGATTCATCTCTCACGGTGCGCATATCATCAGTAATATAATTGGAGATACATTTCGGGGTTCCCGGAGGCCCCGCTCGCGTGTATTCACTCGCGATAATTACCTGAGATCATGTTCGCATGATGAGCCGGCAGACGAAATTGGCTCTCAAGGTACTTGGGCAGAAAGGTATAGAGACCGGCGATTGGCAGGATGTGTAACACACTACTTGCGGTTCTGAACATCAGAATGTCGTTCTTCAACAGCCTCTTTACAGCGCTGGGAAAGTCTGCAACAGTAAACGATCAAAATGTTAATATGTGAATGTGCGCGTGTGAGAGTGCAAGAATTAATATCAGATCAGTCCGTAAACTTCTGCTTGTACGTGTTCATTAAGGTTGTCATCGACTTCCGACACAGGTGAAACAAAAAAGAATTACAGCAATTGACAACCAGAAATTTTTGAGTAATAAATATTTATCATCGATTAAAATGTAAATTGTGTCTTATTTTCCTTGTCTGAAAACCGTTGGAAGGTAAATCTAGTAACCTAATAGCAATAAGTCACAGTCGACGTGCGTATAGAAGGTATCAGATAACGGACGTTCTAACGAAATCCGATTGGATGCCATGTCTTTTCGAAATTTTCGAAAGTTCAACGTAAAATGTTCCATTAATTATGCTCCCTCTAGGCAAATGAGAGAAATGAGATCTCTCGGACCGCCGTATTAATGTACAACGGGTATACGGGTCATCGACTCGAAGTGTTACACGTTTCATGGACGAAGGTTACGCAGGGCTCAGCGATAGTCCTAGTCGTGCGATCTGGCTCCGCCGCGCAGATGCATCTCGTGGCAAGCGAGAGATGCACGCGTGGCTACACGGTTATCTCTTATTGGTCCCGGTCTCGCCAGATCTTCCCTCTGTCCTTTCGAGCCGTGCGTACAGCCGTATATACTCGTCCTCTGCGAATCTGACAGAGTTGCCGGGTCTACCGATCCGCCGTATATTTACGAGCTCGATTACGAGGGGCGAGCTAATTAGCCAGCAATCGAGTCCTCTCCCCTCTCCGCGTCCTCTTCCTCGGGAGGATGCGAAAGGGTTCGAAGGTGGTCGGAGATGGGAAACAGGACGGAGGAAGAGATCGCGCCGAGAAAAAAAGAAAGGGAGGCTCCGTGCTGTACGATTCTACGTTATAAAGCGCTGAGCAATTCCAAGCGACTTTAGCATTGACGACGACGACGACAACGACGGCTACGTTTACTGGCAGTTTCACCGGAATCAGTGTAACGTATCGGTGGAGATCGATGCGTCGCGTGGACTTTTATACACGCGTTTACCTTCGCCAGACAAAGGTACATATCGCTCGGCCGAACGAACGTATTGACCCATTGAAAAACGTATAGACCTGCTTTCTAGGAAGCTATAGTCCGCCAGCATTCTAGTTCCCCGATGATTAAGGAACGACATTATTGCGATTGAAATGCACAAAATTATTCTCGAAAGGCTCGGCAAACGCATTTATACACCTCTCGAATTAATTTATTGTCAGTTCTAACGAGAGAAACATTCGCGATTGTCTCTTTCGATAAATCGTCATAAGGCTCAAAATAAAAAATTATTTTTCTGTATACTATAATACTATATAGCATTTAGACGTAAAAATAGCAATTTAAAATTAATATAGTATATTTGTTTTTAACGTTGAATACCGTTGAAGCTATGGATGCATAGATTTCTTCCTGTCCCATTTTGAAAAGTAGCAAAACAAAGGATTTTGATAATTTAAAATCAAATACTGTCATAAAGTTTCTCTAAAAATTACGAAAGTATTAAAAAAGTACATCGCAAAATTTTAAAAATCTCATACATCAAGAAATTAAAAATATTAAAAATAAAAGTTTCAGAGTATTTTAAGCTCTATCGCAATCACACGATTTCACTATCCAGATGTATGAAATCTCGAGAAAAAGAGATTCGTCCCTTTAACAAGTCCGATTATTGTAAATCGAGGAGCGGGTCAAAGGGTTAATTAATCACTTTGCAATTTGCTCAAAGAGAGGCTAAATGAATGCCCCTCGGTCTTCTTCCGCTGAGGACTTAATTTATCTCCTCGGGACGAGTCTCGAGCATCTTTTTTGCACGATACTGTAGAAAGTGTACAGTATATGCGTAACCTTGTGCGTGCAAACGCGGCTATATGCCTAGGACTTGCCTAGAAGTCTTCTCTTCTAGGTACCCGTGAGAGGCCAGCTAGAAGAGGCAACTCCGGTCGTGGCAACTCCGCATAGGGACGTCCCACAGACCATGAGTAGACAAACGTGACTAACATTGCGCTCCGAGTATTATCGCGCACGTATAGCGTACCCTTTAAAGGTTCGAACGTGAGACGCCGATCGCTATCGTATATTTAAAAATATATCCATTCGCGTTACGGAGAGATGTTTCACCTCGCCGATTTCGCAACTCCATTAAGTTGGTAATTAACGCGAGAGACACAAATAAATCGATGCGGTACGGTGGGAGAGCATACGTGCAGATTATGCGGACTCATAAATGTTATACATTTTATAATTACAACTCATCGCTCATCAAATTTAACGATTACGCAATATAGTTAGATAACAATCGAGTCTGATTGGAGTAGACTTATTCGGTGAGATTTGAATACTGCAGGACAGATCAATTGTACCTTCCAAACCTTATCGTCGTGAATTCAAAATATCTTATCTCTACAACTGCAGTAATAATTAAAATTTTTTGGTGTCGCGATCTCTTCATATCACTGTAACTCGATTTACACACGCGTGGAACATGGCGTCAGGCTCAGAGATAAGCTACGCCTAAAACGCGGAAGTAAAATATACGTTATAAATATGCGGAGGCATGGCGACGCGCTTTAAACAAAATAACATCGTGTCCGACAATAAATAAAACATTAGAAGAGACGCGGGTTAAAAGTTAGACATTAAAAAGGCTCGCACGTAGGCGATCCGCCGAATTAAGCGCGACGGTGTTAGTAATGCAGCTCGTATAGCGAGCGAGCTGCGTATAGAGCGTATAGAGCGACCGAGAATGACGCGGAAGAGAGAGGAAGAGGACGAGAGGAACACAGAACGCAGAACGTAAAAAAAAACGGGAGGGAGAAGAGAGAGAAAAGGAAAAAAACGATTCAAAGTGAGAGACACACGCATGTTAGTCCGTGTGCACGCGCAAAACGTACGCGCGTGCGTGTCTACCACCGCCTCTATGCACGACGCGTGACCGTGAACTTGCCCCACCTCGTGCACGACTCGGTCAGTCATTATTATTAACGCACACACGCAGAGAGCGGCGGCGGCGGCGTGTGCGCTCCCGACGCTTACACGCACACACGTTCACGTGAACGCACCGTCCTCATACGAGAGGGTCTGTTAAAGGAGCATCCGACGATTTCAGGGCTTTCGACGTCGGAGAACGAGCTAAGTTCTCGCTTAGTTACGCAGTAACGCGATACGCGATAATTGAGACGAAGCGTTTCGAAAATCGCATATAGAAAACTGTTTGAGAAACTTATTAGAAAGTGTACCATTTGTGTCCTTTCGAAAATATACGAACTATGAAAATTTGTTCTTACGCGTTTGCCCTTTTCTGGTCCCTTAGTATTGCGTTATAAACAGTTGTATGGAATTTTTAAACGCAATTGGAACACAATGTCCAAACCGAGACTTAAAACGTCTTAATGACGTTTTTAAGACGGCATATGTCCCGATATGGGACATGTTGTCTGGGTTAAAAGAAATATCACAGTAGATTTTTGTTTTCAAGAGAAAAATTTAGTTACGAAAGACTGTTTCTTTACAAAGAATGTAATACGCAAATTAATATTATCTTCAAAGAGAATTTTTCTTTTAATGTTCTATCAAGACACTTTTAGGGTATCTTTTCAGGGTTAATTATATATTATATTTGCAACCAATATAATGACTTTAATATAAACGCGCATTAACATGATAAAACGTGTTAAATTTTCGTCAATACTTTGAGCGGCTTGAGAGAAATCAAAAGATTAAACAGGTCAAGGTGATTGGATCGCAAACGAAGCATGAAACACCGTCTTCAAAAAGCCACTTCTGGCAATAGAAGTTCAGCTGGAAACACCGAGAGAGGGAAAAAACGGCAAACGCGCAGGAATCTAATCAGGGGACGAGGCTGATTAGGTATTCACGGTTGCTGAATTTCGCGAGAGAGTCGCTCGAGGACAGGACGATTCTCCATGGAGAGAGCCTAATCGCGCGCCTAACTCTTTTCTTTTTTTTTTTTTACAGGCGTGTTGAAACCTGTAAATCTCGGCGCGAGCCGTACTTTCCCGATTGGACCCGCATACATTATAGGCGGAGGCGATACCGATTTTCTCCGCTCGGCACCTAGATTCGCCATTGACCTTGGACCGCCGGAGGCTTACCGGCTTCGGAGATCGCTCGATTCGCCGCCTCGTATCCTTCTTTTATACGCGAGAGATAAAGCCATATAAATGCGTTATTCGTCATTCGTCGCCGCGCGATGACGACGAGACCGATATCGGGATCCCACGCGAGATATCGATGCAGCTGCAGATGTGGCAGCATCGTGATTCATCCTGTTGCATCTCGATCGTCGTCGGAGAATGGAAGCGATTTAAACGCGTGGGTTGTTATAGATCGAACACACGTTCCTAACTTAAATAATGTAGTCGAAGTTTTCTACAGCGACGTAGAAAAATATTTACAATTGGGAAAGAATTCTGGTAAAAAATATTATTATACATAAATACTCTCTAAAGTACAATGCATCGCTTGTATTTTTTTTTTTTGCATTTTGTAATAATTAGAATTTTTTAATGATGATCCTCATACTTTTATTCCTATTTTCTCTAAATATAAAAAAAATCATATATTATAATAAAAGTCATTCAATCGACGAAAAATTAAATTAACGGGTCGAAAGAAAATCGACGAAAATCATGATTCAGGGCACACCGATATATTGTTACCTTGATGCGTAATGTAAATATGTGTGTAAGAGAAAGCATTATCCGAGCCGTAGGCAAAATCGCTAGTCGTGAGCTCCCGATTAACTTACGAAGAGCACATTGTCTCCGGCTTCTATTTGCATTCTCGTTAGCCTTCGATACGCGGCACTATGGCAAGTGGCTGATGGCGTGCAGAATTTCGCCTTTCGTCGCGATACTTTCAGCGCACAACAAAAACACACTTACCGTTACGTTACGATGAAATATAATTAGCAATCACGCGAAAGCCACTCTGCTTTTCCTTCGCAATACTCATTTTCCTGCAGCATTCACTTTCATATGCTGTACTCTCATGTGCCATTTATACATTCATAATTATATCTTCCTGCAGATTTACATAAGATAATCTCGAATATATGAAATAATTATTAAAGGATGTGTTTTTGTGCTTTTGATCAAATGCCAGTCATAACAATCAAGCATTTGAGCAGACATTTATACGAAACTGCACTGACAATGAGAAATAAAAGTTGTTAACTTGATTAAATATTTTCAACTAATTATTATCTATTTATTTAATTAAAATATTTAAGTATTTGAGTCGAATTACGTTATGTTAGATTTAATATGTAGTATTTAATTTAAATACATAAATAATTTGATTAAAAAAATAAAAATCAGTTGAAAATATTTAATCAATAAGTTAACAACTTTTTTTCTCAGTGTGGGATACAAGATCTCGCCTTACATACATATTTACATATTTTTAACTCAAGCTAGTTTAAGTTAATTTCACACTTATTTTCGAGTCCTTAATTCGCCACGCTCCGATCCGTGAGACCGCTCGAACTTTGTCGCGTTGTCATTTTCATTCTAATTAATATTTTCATAGCTTGTACTGTAGAAATTGGAAATACAGAATCTAAATAAGATGTTATGACAATATCAGGTAAAAAAAATAATTTGAATTTAAACTGAACTTATTACAAGAAAAATAGAAAATTATATTATCATACAAATACCAGAAAACCGAAAAACGTTTAGCGGTCTACTAGAGCGGAATGTAGCGAGCTAGGGTTAAAACTTTGCTCGGGCAAATTCTAACGTTTAATCAATTTCCAATTCGAAACCCCTTATCTCTATGCAATTTATTCGCATATAGCGGCTGCGCGCGATTTTATCACACGCGTGCAGAGATTCGCTATAAATGCCAGTACGAACTATAATCAGGCGTCGAGAATATCACAATCGTGCAGATTACAATCATAGAACGAAGGGAAAGAAAGCGCGAATGCGCGAATGCGACGACATACGCAGCACGGGCTAAATTTACACGTGAGCATTACGCCAACGAGGATAAATTGATATCACAGCGAAACGGGCAACACACGCTCCGCCCATTATCCTTCTCGTTCCCGCGGAATCGTCCTCAAGATCGTTCGCACGGAAAATCGCGGGACAGAAAGGGAGAAGGAGATAATGAAGGAAAGAGAGACGGGAACTGCCGCAAAGCAGCTTACGGCGAGCCATAAAAACAGATTAAGTTGGCGCGAGAGATCCGATGCCGTGCGGTCGACAACGGCGGCAACTAGCCTGACGAAAGAGATCGGAGAGACATATTACCGCCGGATAAATCTGGACTTACCTCTCAAACTGGGCTTTTGTGAGTCTGCTCGTCGAGGTGGCGTTCGGCTGGCCGGCAAACGGGTTGGGAACGCGAACATACCTATACTCACGATCATCAGCATCGCTGATATCAAAACTAATCCTGAAACATTGTACAAAAAGTCAGTGAAAGAAAAATCTCGCATAGTTTAAAAAAAAGTAAAGTACAAAGTTGCCTCACAACAACGAATTATACATCAGGCACAAGTAAAACACACCAGTTATTTGGACAAATAAAACTGTCGTATAATACTATATCAATTATACGCACAAAATTTTCAATACATACACACTGTATTATATATATATATATATGTGTGTGTGTGTGTGTGTGTGTGTGTGTGTGTCTGTGTCTGTGTCTGTGTGTGTTACATTACTTATAAGATATAATTAAGATATAAGTGTACTTTGTATATTATATAATTATATAATTAAGTATTTTAACTTACAATTTGAGAATTTTCCAATTCATTATTTTTTACTATCCTTATACGTAATTTTACACATAACTTGTTATATTTTTGTTCTTTTTGTTTTTTAGTCACTTCTACCTTATTCTCACAGTTATCTGCTCGCATTATAATATTTATTTCTTGTCGCTTTTCATATTTGCGAAGTACAGTTCTAACTTTTGTTATTGGCAAACCCATAAAGCGAGCAATTATGTACTCCGAATTATGATGCATTTTAACTGCATGATGCGCCACGACAATATGTGCTCTTTCGAACCCGGTAAATGGTTTCTTTATTTCAACCATGCTGTTGGAGCTTCGTACTTTTACTGTTGCTGTTACATTTGGTACTGCTACATCAGCCGCGATTAGTGTTTCTCTTGAAATGACTTGTTATTATCTGTGTTGCGAAAGTCATTTTGTGTTTATTTTGCGCTATGTTTTATAATATACAAACAGACAATATAGATATTTATTACGTATGAATTTCTGCGTCGAGTGTCCTCTCTCTCCGTACGTCTTTACTAATATTTTCATAAAACGCGCAAACATTTTAATTTTATTTACGCATAATTTAATCTAAGATATTTAGAAATAAATCCAAATGTTATATACGACATAACAAATATTGATAAGTAGAAATTAGTAGAAATAAATATTTTTGAAATTTTTGAATAATTGATGTCCGGATAATTGGTGCGTGCTCTACTAGTGTATATAATTATACATATATTATAACAACATATATATAAATATATAATATTACAAGTTAATAAATAATAACAATTATATTTTTATAAAATCGGTACAATGCCTAGCATTTTTATTAACACCAGATATAAACAGTGCGGAAATGTTTAACGCATTTAAAATAACCTATTAGCTTTGCTATCCTTTACCATCAATTGCCATATCCACGTAATTATTTTTATGCCGCCGAACGCATATTTCAATGAGAAAACGAGCACAAGAGACCAGTTGAAAACCGCGGCTAATGATACGCTCTCGCGACAAACGCAGATAGATTTGTGACGTAATACGCAATTTGAACGATGAAGGTCAAGCGACTTTTAGCGAATCAAGTCTTTTTGTGTCTCTACATTAAATCGAAGGTTAAATGAAGAATTCCGGTATCGATTATAATCTATATTATAAAATAACTCTAATGGTAAGTAAAATCTTTTGCAAGTGGAGTATTTTTGTTTACATTATTCCTACTCATGAGCTAATCATATTATTTCCAATTTCGATATTATAATTTATTTGAACTTACCGAGCCACCAAGCACCGACCCATCTTGGATCGGATGGCGTAATCTGCGGATTTCTCGACAAATCTGCGTAGACCATCGTGCACAAGGAACCGAGAATAAAGCCTAACGCTGGCCCGAGAATCCGTACTCCGATAGTGATCGCTGTTGTATATAATCAAATGGTTTGTCAAATCTATAATCAAGTTTCGGATAGTATTCTAATTCGCATAAAAAAAAATAAAAATAAATCTTTATACGTTATTAAAAAATAATTGCTTTTTCCTAACGCGAGCGTGAAATGGGCCGCTTTTCGCGCTTGTTTTGATTGAGCAAAACGATCCATATTCGCATCGATGACGTAAGCGTTGAGAAATGGAGCCATTTCTTAACAGTGGAGAAATGAAATTGTAAAACAAGCGCGAAAAGCGGCCTGTTTCACGCTCTTGTTAGGAAAAATAGTATGAACTAAAGTCCCTATAATAAGAGTTAGGACCAACCGCCGCCATGTACAGCCAAATGTTATGCTTTGTCTCACTCCCACTAACTTCTTGGCTGAAGCACATGACGATCATGATAGCTTTATCTCACTCCCACTTACAGTTTGTCTCACTCTTACTAACTTGGCTGAAACATATGACGGGACCAATCAAAAATCGTCACCACATTGGCTTAACTCTTATTATAGGAACTCTAGTATGAACAACTCGTGGGAAGAAGAGTGGTCGAGCCCAAATGAGTGTGATGGTCGCTTCGCTCGTCCGACCAACTTCACACTCATTCAGAATCGCCTTTTCCCACTAGTTGCACAATATACTATTAACAATTAGAATTTAATAGTTATAAATATGATATATGAGTAGCAGAAATAAATAGATAACTAAATTATTTTTTTAAATTAAAATGTATTACATAATCTGTTACAATAAAAGATGTATAAAATGAAAAAGGATGAATAAGAGTGATAATTTGTAAAAGAACTTACCGAAATACAAGGGGCTCTCTCTACTGGCTACGTTATCATCGATATACGGTATACCGAGAGTATATACCGCCGTTTGACCCATTCCTACACCGAGTAAGGATACAAAAAATATCGCAAGCACCATCGTGGTTATCTTGCTCTGTGTTCTCTGCTCCGTAAGAAAATCGCCTTTGCAGTAGTCCGCCGAATCGGTTTGGGGTGCGGTCGTCGATATGTTCCACCTTCGAAAAACAAAAATATATAATAAAATTAATAAAGCAATACTTTTTCCGCGTCTACTTCGATACATACTGATCGTTTATATATACAAATGTTACTTAATCTTTGATGGCTTCTTGTAGAGTACACATGTAGATATACCGTATAATATTAAAATTAAACGAATGTCAAAAAAGGGATATAAATATATTAGTTCAAAAAATTAAAATTGATTATGATAAAGTAATAAGATTTAAATTACGAGATCTGGCATTGACAATAAAGTTCTGTCGGTCGGCATATTTATAGAAGCATAGCATTTATAGAAGCAATAAATTTAGAATAATGGATCTTTGTAATCTCATTATTCAGCCGGCAAAATTGAATTGTACAAATTAACTTATATTGTGTAAATGTGTCACAATTATCGCTACCCAAATTTATCGCCGATAATTGTGTGCTATTTTACATTAAAATTGTTTATCAAATATTTGCGGAAATACATCAGGAAACTGACGCCTACGTGAGAGGGATATATGATCATCTTTCTTCACGATAAGTGATAAGCGCAGCTGCAACATGCGCGCGCGATACCAAGAAAAACGTAATCGGCATCGCTCCATTTTATTACCGCGTTAAATTGCGTGGATCAGTTTCGAGCATTCCGCCCGCTACGGAATCTCATTGTGCTCGGCCAATGGACGCTTTCATTATGTAACAGCAATTAAAAAAATTACGGCACACATAGACGCGCCTCCTAAAGAATAAGGTCCGTTACTATAATTACTGCCGTCAGAGAACGATGTTATCAACCAAACTTTCTCGCTCGTTAACCAAACACGTTATTGTTTTCTCCCCTCCCCCCTTCTCTCTGTCTCGTGTGAAAATTGATCACCTTAATGCACTACGATACGTCACTAGTATAACGTATCTAACGTGAAATTAATACGGGTATTAAAACTTTAAACAGATAAATGTTTCGGTAAAAGTCTCCTCGCTATTTTGGAAACATTTTCGAAAATAGAAATAGAACGAAAAGAAGGACCATATTAGAACTCTGTTGTAATAATCCTAAATAAGTGAAATTAATACGCGCATAAATTGCACGCTTCCGTTCTTCCATTAAAAAAAAATATTTTTAAAAAGATTTAAAAACAATTCCTTTTTAAATTAATTTATTATATTCTCTGAGGTAAATCTTTCCTCAAGCTTTTTAAATATACTGTACTAAATATAGGGTAACTGGGGTAAATATGCCACACTTAACAAAAATTTGATTTTTTCCTATTTTTCTTTTTCTTTGAAGTATCTATACTTGCCTCATAAAAACTATAATACTGACAGGAAATGAACAAAACTTATCCAAAACGTCAGATACAGAACTATGAACAATTTCATGGTATTTACAAAAGCGCTTTTAGCCATAAGCTTTGTTAAACATAAAGAGTGACAATCATGGTGCAGAGAAATGTGCGCTGTTTTAATGAGCCAAAAATTCGAATTCAAATCCAGACCAACAATCGTCGATTTTTATTCGATCGTTACCTCTCGGAATCAAAAGGTGATGGCAACCCATCGAAAGTAGTCTGTCACGAGAATCCCTCTATATTTGAAGAGAGAACCGATCCTCCAAGTTAGGGAATGGGACATATTCCCCCCAGTATTAGTTACCCTAACCTTTCTATAAATATAAGGCATCTGTTAGTTCACAACATATCTCCTAATATGGTTTTCCTCTTCGTTCTATTTCTATTTCCAGAACTGTTTCCAAAATAGAGAAGCCACTTCCGTCCGAAAATAATCATCTATTTAAGGTCGTTCTCCGGAAAATCGATTTCCTCTAGATTTTTTCGAAACTGTGAATATACTTTAATATTTAGGTGTGATTTATGCGTGATATAAATTTTAGTACCTCTTGCGGTATTAAAAATCGGGATACTGAGCTTCAAAGTTTCAACTTTTATAACATATGGGATTTTTATTCCAAGCTATTGTGAAACAGACATTATAATGAATTGTGAAAAAAGTTTTCTCTAAATGTTTTTGAAAAACTAGTTATGATGCTCCATAAAAATGGAAATAATATGCGATAAGTGTCAATACCCTTGCGGTACTCGTTTTCGAAAAATACTTATGTAAAGTACGCGATTTGATGAATTCTTCGCTCGGTTCAGAGTGACAGAAAAGGATAGGCTTCAGTTACTTGGTAACGCCGCCGGCCGCATGAATTCTCACGCGTGAATTTAACTTCTTATTTTTTAGATGTTATATATTGTATGTAATATTTTGTATATAAACAATTAACTTTAGTAAAATAAATTTTTCTTTTTAAGCATGAATACAATTAAGTTGAGCACGACCATGGAGCCGGAGAACGTCCTTAAAGTCTGAGAGATAACACGAGGAGCGCGACATTCATTTCCCATTATATTAGTTGTCTGCGGATCATGAATAGTCGATGCAACACATTCCGCAGAAATACCAACTTGTATATAATACGAGTTTGACGCAAAACTACATACCCATTACTTCGGCGGTATTCGGCCTTACATTGTGTATATATTTATCACAGCAAATGATTATTGTATCTCCCGAAACGAATAACACAGCTGATTGTTTGCACGCCGCCTTGTTTCTCCGCGAAACATTGTAATAACGAGACGATCGTAAATTTCCCTCAATCGTATCATAAACTCTTTTTCTCGATTTTCTCCATTGATTCCCACAAGTAAACGAACAAGTGATTTAAATTTGTTAAGCGAAGAGTAAATTTTAAAAATACGAATCATTAACCGCTGTTAAACCGGATTAAAATAATCGATGGACTAATACCTATATTAATTATATATTTTATTAGTGCTAATCGAACCGATAATTTTATTATATTAACTGATTAATCAATCATCTATTAATGTGTAACAACCGCCTATAATTCCAAATAATTCGATTTCTCCCTCGCACTCGCATTTGCTATAACTGCGATTAATAAATTCTCCCGTGTTTTTGATGATTCATGACTATCGTGTTAGCTATTACTTAATCACGAGGGTAAAAGCCAATGAAGATATCCCCGTTCATTATGATGAATCGTTGGGAGGCGGCACTCGTTAAAAATTTAGAAATAGAAGAGGATAACTCGAAGGAGAGTAATGACAGCGGCACTCACCCGTCGATCGTGCTGTTTCTTTCCTGGAACTTGCAGAGATTCGCCGGTATCGGATACGTGCTGTTGGGCCCGTGGCCATCGGCGCCGGGCCCGACGCCGCTGAACAGCATCTCGTTCTGAAGAATCAGCTGTTCGCCGAAGATAAAGTGGGGTATCGAGCAGGTGAACGAGCTCACGGCGAAGAGGATCATGCCCCAGGCTATCCACTTGGGCCGGTGACCTTGGCCGCCATAATACGTTAGTAACAGGGAGGACCCGATCTGACCGATTTCAGTGGCCGACATGATAATGCCCGTCGTCTTCGACTGGATTTGGAAGAGCTTCTCTATTGTCGTGATGACGGAGACAAAGTACGTGTAGTACATGCCTTGAAGCACCTGTGGTGAAAAGAAATAAAGATTATTTTAACGCCAACTTACCAGGGTAAACTCGTACTGTAAATGTTATTCAATCAAATCGTCTATTCTTTATTCTCTTTAACTTGCACGAAAAAATCAATTAATCCTTTAATAATTTGTTCCTTCAAAATTGATGTAATTTTTGCTGCCTCTTTACCTTTTTACTCTCTAAATCTTATAAAGTGGTTTCCACACTAATATATTAGAGTAATTGAGATAGTCACTCCAAAAGAGAGGATTGTCATTCTAATTTGAGTAAATGCGGGCACTCATAAGATAAATTTTTCATTCAAATTTTTAAAGTGACATAATTCACTCCTATAGACACTGATCTACTGCACTCGAAAAGAGTGCCCTTTTAAATAAAATGCGATTTCACTCTAACTTATAGTCGAGCGCAATTTTACTCTTTCTTAGAGTGGCGAATCACGAAGTGCACAAGCTTAATTTTTACTTTTCGTTACACTTACATTTCACTCTTCGACTTTTAAAGCGAGTACTTTTTATTTTACTTCCATTCTTAATCGTCTATTATATATCATTTCTAATAAATTTATTTACTCAAAAGATTATACACTTCGGCGTACTGACCCAGGTGAGGCAGAAGGTCACTAGGAAGGCTTGCTTCGTGGCAAAGTACTGCAGCCAGTGGGGCCTACAGGGGCCCCATCCACAGGACACGTCGGCGTCGTCGAACTCCGTGTGAAGGCTGCTCGACCTCTCATCCGGCACGATCAGATTGCCATTTTCCGTGCCGCCGATCCCGCCGTGCAACTTCCCATTCGGTATCGAGCCGTTGTTGTTGTGCTGCTTGTCGCCGCAGATCAGCCCGTTTCCGTTCGTCATCTTCGGTGGGATGATTGTGAGAGCCTCCACGGTGCCGTTCGACAAAATCTGTGTGTCCTCGCCTGCCATTATTTCCCCCTCACTTTTTCGTGAATACGCGATAAAATAATTGTTTTTCTTCCCTCGTTTTCAGCACCCTCGTGAACTCTAGCTATAGGATTCTTCCTCGTTGAGAAGAATCTTTTGGCCGCTCGAAAGGCTCACGTTTGACTGATCAATCTGTAACCAGAAGAGAAAAATTATTAGATAATATTAACGTATAGTATATATGTATATATAAATAATTAATCATAATGCAACTTCTCTCAAGCTTTTAAACTTGATTTTAATTATTGCATTTAACGGTATCGATATTACATAAATTTGCAAAATCATTGAATTTTCGACATCCCGAAAAAGATCCAAGAAATTCGGGCAGTCAAATTCCTAACTCTCTCTCTTGTGTGTCTCGCTGCATTATTTATAACTGCAATCATGCAGATCGTTCGACGTGCCTTCCCCGAAATCTCGTTTTGTTCCCGCGAGCGCGAACGCAAATTTCAGGGTTCGCGTCCAGTACAGTTATTTAATCTCTGCCACCCGAGAGAAAGGTTTACGAGAACCAGTTGCCTCCTTTTCTCTCCCCCAGTATTTATTTGTAATACCAAATAAATAATAACCGCGCGGGAGTTTAGACGAAAAGCGGCCAGTTAAAAGCGCGCGTTCAGGGTGTAATGCGAGTAATATCATTTGGTAACAACTTACGGCGTATAAAATGTGGGACTTTACGACACCAGACTCCGCACCGCGGCGGCACCTCAGCCGGATTGTATTATATGGAATTAGTACGCCGTTGACGTAACGCATTCGAACAATGGCCTTACGAAATCTTCGGGCGGTCGCGCACGCCCGGCAAATAAAGTATAGTGCATGTTAAAAGAAAAATTAAAGAAAAAAAGGAAAGAATCACGCGCGAGAGCAAACGTGAAAGTTACTCTCCGATTTAATCCGTTCGTCATCGTGCGGTGTGCAAAACGCGCATATCAATTCTATCTCCGAGAATCCACAAGTAGGTCTGATGTCTAGGTCATGAGCGTAGCGAGAAAATAATCTTAGTAAACGCGAGAAATTTAATTTTTGGCTGTGCAACAAACAAAATTACATGGACGTATGATAAAGGTGACACTATACCCAGATAACACAATGTCCAAAATTATGCATTTTTATTCTTCAAAAAACCAATTGCTTTAGCTCACTGTTAGAACTGTATTTTTTTGCATTTTTAAACTTGAACAATGAAAAGATTCCAAAACTTGGGGTCCTATACTAACGATCAACCTCCGCCACTGCGCCTTTTTCGTTTTCCATCGATCGCGCCGCGCGCGGACCAACCGGACCGGCTACTCCATTAGAGGTGAACTCCTTTCTCTCGCGGTCGACTGCGGAATAAGCCGCTTGAGACACCCTGTAGCGTCCTCTCACTTTCATCGGTGCCCGATTTTCCTCATTTCCCTCGCGTTCCATTCCACGGGCTATCGCACCGACGGTTTTCACTGACAGCGCGAGTAGGAGTTTGTGCACTAGAACGCCACACTGCAGCTGGATATGTGTGACAGTGAAGACACGTTCTCACTTTCGCTTCGGGATTTCTTCGCAGTTAACGCCGACTTACGCGCTCGAAAATACGTACTCGCGACGCAAACTCGCTCGTAAATCAAGACGTAAGTGCCAGTAATTAATATTCTCACTTTAAAATAAACTTTAAAGAAAGTTATGTAAGAAATTTAAGCATGCAACTTATATAAAGAAACAGAAACTGCATACACGTAGTTTCAAAGGTGCTTAAAGAAGTAAAAGTTAATAATAAATTTGTTTAAAACAAATTTCAAGTCACCGTAAACTTGTTGGATACTTGATATTTATTTTTTAATTTTCACATATACACTGTTAAATTCATAGTATTTGTAATATAAAATTATACGTAATTTGAGTAATTTTATGCTTCTATAGATCGCTACTGCTCCTACTCAATATGTCGTTAATTTAACTAAAACAATATTAATTTAACTAAACCAATAAAGTTTAAATATTATTGATTTTATGTTAAAATAATAAATTTCAATACACACGGTAATTAAAAATAACAAAATGTTATTTATTAAAGTATTGGTTAAAATTTATTTTTGGTTTATTGGTTACAATTATTATTTAATTTTTAAGTGTAATCTCAAATTTATAGCATACATATTACAATTTTTAATTCTTTCTAGTTTGGTATAGTAGATACAGACGTTATAGTCAGGTATAAGATATAGCTTTTCTTACTTGAAAATAATGGCATTTTAATCACTTTAATTGCAAATTAGTAATATTTCGGAAAATAAAAATAATACTTCTTATTACAAATATAAATATGTATATAATTTCAGAATAATTATTTTCTTATTTATATTTTAAGATAAAAACATATTTTTTAAAATATTATGAAAACATAATATTCTTCTATACATTATCCAGATAAATCTATAGACTCTATAAAGGAAGATGTCCTGACTGACTGACTGACTGACTGACTCATCAACGCCCAGCCCAAACCCCTGAACCGAATTTTTGTCAAAAGTATATGAAATAGGGGTAGAATTTTCCGGGGAGTGCCACTATGTGTATAGTTTTTCGTTACCGATTTTCTGGAAACCGGTTTTTCTAATTCCTTCAAATTTTCGGGAAATAATTCACCAAATCTCAAAAAATTATAGATCAAACAGGGGTAGAAATTTCCGGGGAGTGCTATAAAATGTATAATTTTTCGTTACCGATCTTTTTGGAAGCCGGTATTGAAATTTTTTCAATTTTTCGGGAGTTTATTGACCGAATCTTAAAGAATTGTATATGAAGTAGAGGTAGAATTTTCTGGGGAGCGCCATGATGTGTACAGTTTTTGTTACCAATCTTTTCGGAAACCGGTTTTTTTAATTTTTCAAATTTTTTGGAAAATAATTAATTGAATCTCAAAAAATTGTACATGAAGTAGGAGTAGAATTTCCCGGGGAGTGTTATAAAGTGTACTATTTTTTGTTACCGATCTTTTTGGAAACCGGTTCCGAATAATCGAATCTCAAAGAATTGTACATAAAGCAAGGTTTAAATTTTCCGAGGAGTGCTATAAAAAGTATATCATTTTTCGTTACCGATCTTTTTGAAAACCGGTATCAGAAGTTTGACAAATTTTAAAGAATTGTATATAAAACAGGGGTAAAATTTCCCAAGGAGTGCTATAAACTGTATAGTTCTTTGTTACCGATCTTTTTGGAAATCGTTTACGAAATTTTTCCAAATTTTTAGGAAATAATTGAGTGAATCTCAAAGAATTGTATATGACGGAATTGAACTTCAGTAGATAAAAAAGTAATATTTTTCAATTTATAGCATTTTAGAGAGAAAGAGAGAGAAAGAAGAGAGAGAGAGAGAGAGGGAGGGGGAGAGAAAGAAAGAGAGAAAAAGAGGGAGGGGGAGAGAAAGAGAGAAAGAGGAGGGAGAGAGAGAGAGAGAGCGAGAGAGAAGGAGGAAGAGAGGGGAGAAAAAGAGAGAGAGGGGGAGGGAGAGAGAGAGAGGGGAGAGAGAGAGAGGGAGGGGGAGAGAAAGAAAGAGAGAGGGAAAGGGAGAGAAAGAGAAAGAGAGAAAGAGAGAGAAAGGGGGGGAAAGAGAGAGGGAAAGAGAGAGAGGAAGAGACTATTTTTGTGTCTTATTACACATGTCCTCCGGGGCGAAGCCCGGGTAACCAGATAAATGTTAAATAGACACAATAGTTTCAAAAAGCATTTTATTATCTTTTGACATTAAAGTGACAAAATCATATTATTTCAAAGTAGAACAAGTAGTCTTATATGCCTGACCATAATATCTGTATCTACTGTATCTATCTGGTGTTTAAAGAAGTATTGAATAGGTTTAATATTATCAAAAACATTTTATCATTATTAAAGTGATCAAACCATATTATTTCTAATTGTAAGTAGAAAAAACAGTTTTATATGTCTAACCATAATGTCCGTATCTACTGCCATATTAATATCTATTTATCTAGACTAGATAAATATTGAGTAGATATAATACTAAAATATTTTATTATCTTGACACTGAAGTAATCAAGTCATATTATTTCAAAATACAAAAACAATCTTATATGTCTGACTATAATGTCTGTATCTACTGCGATAATATTAAAGCACACCGTTGTTTTGATTCCAAGTTGTTAATTTCATCAGTAACGAGAAAGTAACAAATCAGGAGGATG
Source organism: Temnothorax ravouxi (assembly GCA_030770255.1). Lineage (NCBI taxonomy): Eukaryota > Metazoa > Arthropoda > Insecta > Hymenoptera > Formicidae > Temnothorax > Temnothorax ravouxi. Next base: position 18,944 of record JASTWP010004350.1, read on the forward strand.
AAATGTTTGCGGAATTAATAGGTATCGCTATTTTTGGACGTAGAAAACGCTAGGGCAGACACTTGCCGTACGATCTATTCAACGACGCTGAATAAACAGCGCGGGAATTGCGAAACATCGTCGTGCGCGTTAGCAAGCGGATTTTATATCATCGTTAATGGCTTAACGGCGTATGGTGGCTGACCCCTAAAATCCTGTCTAAGAATACGAATCTGTTTACGGTACTACGATGCCGTTTCTACGCGCCATTGACCCTATAACATTTGCCATTCACCAGCACGCACTGTGCGTGCATGAAAATTAGAATGAAGTTTGCGGCCCTCTTGAAAACAGACGCAGACTTGGCGCCTCCAGCATTTCTCATTATTAGCGTGTATCAAATAATATTGTATTAAAAGATCAGCAAAGTCTCTTTCTATGTCATTAAATTAAATAAATTATATATTTACACAATTGTTCTTTTTTCCATATTTTTGATATGCAACTATACAATAATTGTGAGTTTTAAAATAGGATTTTTGTTTTAACTCAACATCTCACTGATTTATAATATTAAAAAATTTATGTGTTAATTAACAATTAACATACAATTACATATTATCGTTGCAAATCTTGATTAAGATTATATGGCGGCCGTTGTATTGATTTCTCCCTCTCCGAACGGAATAGACTTTCTTCTTTCGACAGCCAAGGAGGTCGTCGAAAATTGTTATTTTTATCTTCGTGCCGTGCTTTTCTCGTGGCAGGAGTCGAGTATCGAAGTTATAATCTCGCAACGAGAACGAAATCGAAAGGACCGAAACGCCGCCGCGCCGGCCGACTCTCTCGCGTCGCTTCGAACGGTCGGTTGGCGCGGCGCGGCGGCCGGCTGCGATGGCGAAATTCTGCGAGAGCGCCTTTTTGCTGATCGTAAATCCTTTTCGGACAAGTCGTCCGCCCCTACCCCTTTCCCGCCCATCCTCTCATCTGCGTCCAGAGTGAAAATCTTCTGTAGAACCAGCTCCGACTCGCAAATATCTCACGAATGAATCAGTCGTAAGAATCAGGCAGAGTCGGACGTATTAGCAATTCCAGCCGCTTAAAATTATCCTGCACTTTTTTTGCAGTTTGGTTTAAGAAAAACAAATGTACAAAAAACGAAATAGTAGTGATATACTGCTTAAAAAAAAATAGTTGCGCGATTTGTCTGGAAGTTACTGATTCTTATTCGACTTTTTTCCTATTCCCATACTGAAAAATTCGAATTGAATTAACGAATATTTTATTCACTTGTTTACGAATTTGCACATCTCGTGGCATTAAGACTATATAATTATAATAAGTCATAATCTAATTGACTGGAGAGAGATACTATAGTTAGAATAATGAATTATAATTTCGTTTTTAATTTCCAGTTTCTCAAATTGTTTTAATTTATTATACGCATTAGCATTACAGGCTACGCAGCGGAAATACGATAAAATTCTGGCAAACACATAGCGTGTTCTTTATACTTTCAAATAACTACACGCCACACGGTGTGTCCTCCAGAACGTCGGCATCAGTCATTCACACCGCCGGGTGACCTCCGTGTGAAAACGTGACTTTGTCTACGATTCCTTCGAGCGGCGGTGGAACCAGGTGCGGTTCTACACAACTATACGAAGATGAAATTTCCGGTAATAAATCGTCCCTGGTATGTCGCTCGTAGGCTTGAATAAAGATTCAAATATCTCGTAACCGCTCCCAGGGAATCCCACGTACGTACGTACGCACTTGTGTATACCAAAGACGTCTTGCGAAAAACGATAGTGAAGTATCGTTAGTCGCAATCGTCAGTTTTGGAGAACCGCAAAGGCGGAGCAACGCAATGCTAGGGGGGGGGGGGTTTGGATTTTCCCTCGGATGAGTCCTTCTGTCCAAAGACAATCTGACACATACAATGTAAATCAATCCAATAGGAATTTTAAACCTTGCAGATTGTAAATCCTTTCCGATTTCCAATCGTGCAGATCATTAATCCATAAGGAACTTAATCGAGAAAAAACTTCTTCACGAAGCATATATGGGACGAAGGCCGGGTCGAATTCGAACCACGGACCTTGGTGTTACTAATCACTCGCGTAAGCACTGAGCCACGCGTCATATCCCCATGGCCATAACGACGCAATGCTAGGCATTTTCGGGGTTATGTTGGGTCAGGAAGTTAGATCAGGTTAGATTAGGTTACTTAGGTTACCGGTCCGCGTGAGATTCGATCGATCGATTCCGATTAAATTGCGAAAAACGCAAGGTCCGATAAATTCGCGTGGCTAAGATCTCCCCCGCGCGTCATGAAAACGCCCGTGGTGTATATATATATATATATATATATATATATATATATATATATATAATAATTTACGCTTAACGTTAACGACGCTTTAACGGCACTTCCGACAGCGTCCGACGAGGCATTAAAATATCCGCGCGAGCGAGCGACGCAGCGCGGTGAACTCCCGCGCCGTTGCGTTGCAACTCCATTTTTCCCTGCTCGCATCGGTCAGTATGCGTATATGCACACCGACACGTGCCATATACGCGCTGCACGTGGCCACGCGTGTTGGTAAACACACACGCGTGAAACACGTGCGTCTTTTTCACGTCTCTCTCTCTCTCTCTCTCTCTCTCTCTCTCTCTCTCTCTCTCTCTCTCTCTCTCTCTCTCTCTCTCTCTCTCTCTCTCTCTCTCTCTCTCTCTCTCTCACCCCTGCCTCTCCCTTTCTGTCTTTCTCTGTTAAGTTTCAACGCCGCGTCGCGGCATACGGCAACGAAAGAGACTTGGTCTAGGTCGCCTTTCACTGTCCTACTGACGTGGTCTCGTGGTTAGTTGGTTAGTTAGCCTATTCTGCTTAGACTACACCTCAATGCCAGCGTGTAGCATGTTATCATACAGAGCGATCCAAAAGTGGCTGCTCGTCAAAGATAATAGCAGCGCGGCCAAAAATCATTGACGGCAGTCGCAGAATATTTGGATATGGATCAACATACTTAAATTAAATCAGCAGAAAATCTGCGAATTTGTTGCGAAATACGATGTTGCATCTAAAGAATGAATTACGGTCTTTAATTATGCATTAATTAATTCGCACCTCAATTCATTTAGACATATAATCGCGCGTTCTTCAGCGTTGACCGACAATTATCGATTTTATCATCAATTAATGTTTGCTATCAAAGTTGTTCAAATTTGAAAAATAATTATAAGAGGCTAAAAAAAAAGATTCAGTATCATCAGAGATATCGGAGTGGATCAGTATTTAAGCGAGTCTTTATCAAAGTCTATACGATGTTTATCTTAGATGTACAACTCGGTTTTAAAGACCGATGCACTTTCATTGAAAATATAATCGCTACTAACAATCTTAAAGATAAACTCGATACTCTGGCAAAGACACAAATTGCTATTTAAAGCGTTAATACATAGTTACGTGGGCACTGTTCGCTCAACCGCAACGCTGCGGCTATAACCGTTTACAGAAAAAAAACCACCAAAACGTTCTTACGCTCATAAGTTGTCCGTTTCGTAATTTGTTAATCTCGCCTTTAATTCGCGCCTGCGCGATCAAATAGATCGTTTACGGTAATATGAGCGTATCAAACGATCAAATTTATTAAACCATTTAAGAGGGGTGGCATGGGGTGGCACAAGACCGGCCCGTGTTAAATCAAATTGACAATTTATTGCTTACAACGCGCGAACGGTAGTCAATCTTTCGCGAAATGACGATGTCGATGTCGGACAGATTTCAAAATTATGCAACGGGTGTTTCGTCAATTTTTACCGCTCATTATTTCTGCGATTTTCCCCAATCGGTAATAAACGGTTCGATCGAATAAACATATGGTCTGTAGATATTTAACAAATATCTTTCTTTAATTCGTATCTACATTATACACTCTCTCACTTTTCCCGTAAATTCCTTTAATTAATATTTGTATTAAAGTTTTAATTAGCAGAAAGCGCATCACTATTTCTTGTTAACAGCGGGTATTTATTTTGACTGTTGTGTCGCCCGCTGCATCTTGCGTTTCGCCATTCGGCGGAGGTGGGGAGGAAAAAAAGAATTATGCGGGCGACGATCTCAAATAGGTTATGTGCAAACGCGTTGCGCATTACATTGATGAACTTGTGTATAAACAAGCCCCTACGTAGTGCCCGTTTTCGCGATAAAAAGCGGAGAAGCATCTGTCAAGTTCACTTGGTGCACTCGCCCCGCGTCCGTCTCGGTGTCGCGTATTTTCAAAAAATTTCCACGGTTTCCTAGACCGAGACTCTCAACAACGTTGTTACGAGCTATCACAATGCGCAAAAAAAGGCGCTTAATCTCGTTTTCTCTCGATGATGAAGTCTCGACAGTGAAATAGTATCAAATGCACAGCCCGTTTCTAAATTACAAATTATTTTACGTTGAATACAACCAATGTTAAATATAAGAATTTTCTAAATTATCAACTATATAAAAAAACTTTTAAAAATTGTGCATGCAGCACACATTTCTACATCATAATTCTACTGCGAGATAACTTCAAGTTAAAAATTCCATGTTAAAAGCGTAAGTTAAAAATACACAGAATGGAAGATAAGGACAAATTATTGTTTATCTACCATATCGCGTCGCAAATACTGTTATCATTACCGAGTATTTCCATAGAATTGGGTTCATCGCCATAGTAACATTTAGAAAACGTCCGCACCTTCTTGCCATAAATTCCAGCAGTATCTCCGCGATTTCATTACGTATTGCCGTAATAAAGTATACGAATGATAAATTACCGTTCACAATGATGAAAGTACGGCTGCCCATTTACAGGATCGACGGACGACGATCGCAAAGTACCTGCGGATGCTTTTGTAAACCCCGAGAGAGAGCAACAGGAATCAGATGCATTCGATTCTGTTCGATTTCTCCATCACCTGCGCGTTCAAATCGCGTCGTACTTTATCAGTTTGTTTACATTCAATTGTCCAGTTCAGCACGTTGTTTAGATCAGATCGGATCGCACCTACGCGAATTCAATCGTGATTTGTGTGCATATAAAGTATACAGGAGTATACACGAGTCCTATCAGCTCGTCTTATATTCTAATGGATTCGTTGACAAATTTAAAAAATGCTATTATTTATTTAGTTCATTTTTTCCAAATAATTAGCATATATAATAAAGTTATATATCTACATATAAATACTCTGTCAATTAAAAATAAATTTAATTTCTAGAATACATAAAGTCAACTGGGATTAAATCTTATTACTTTATTGCAAAAAAAAATTTTCTATCCTCGATCGATCGTTCTTAATTCAGGAGTTATTTTAAGAAAAAAAATCAATTAAAAGCAATCTCGAGTTAACAAAAATTTGTGTACTCTTTAGGACACTCCGTAAATGTATTCGCATCAAGTGCAATAAATTATTGCGAGTATATGATTGTGATGCATAATACGGCATGGACTTAAAATCCGAGACAAATCGCACGCTGGCATTACACGAGTTCCGTTTCTTCTTCCTTTTCCATTTTACTAATATTTCTTCCCTTTTTATCTTTTTCTTTTTGAGATCGCGATCGAATCACGTGGGTGTGCAATTTCGAAACAAACGTTAGATGGCAACTTTCGAACCGCGCCGTGGCCAGACGAAATGTCATCCACGCGAGAAGTGTCGCAACCCGAATCGCCGTTACGGCATACGATAACCGCCCTTCGCGAAATTGCGCTCCGCGGATCGGATCGTACCGCTTCGACGGGTACACGATATCCGAGCTTGGAGCGCCCCGTCGCGAAAACGTGGAAAGTGAATACCTGGAGTCACGACACACACCGCAGCCGGACGTTTCGATTATAAGAAATCTAAAGAAATCGAATGCAGTTTCGACGCATTCTTCGCGCAAACTTCGGGAGGTCATTGGCTACGAATATGGCTGTCTATTTTAACATATATAAAAAATACTGGTAAATAAAAATATATAAAAAGTTGCTTTCTTTAATAAAATTAAATAACACTAATAAATTCGGCGATAAGAGCCAAGCGTGGTAATTATAGTGCGCTTTTATTATAATCTAAAGAATCAAATAATACTAGCTTATACGTTTCAACCCTCTTTCTTTCGGTCATTTTTAGCGTGTAATATTAGTAAATAATAACTCGGTTTACATCAATCGGAATTTAACGAAATAATTATCACTAACTTAATTCTGTATCATATCTTTTCATATACTTCTTTTTGGCTACAAATTGTTTTAACTGATTAACTACGTTAAATTCCAAACGAAAAGTACTGGATTATGTACTACGCATTGCACGTATTTCAATATGCATAAAAAGAAAACATATAACTTAATGTGAATAGAAATCGTTTGTAGACCGCAAAGCGAATGCTGAAGAGAATTTCGGAAAATTGCAAATAAAGCCTCTATCTCTTTTGCGAGAAACCAGTTGCACAGGTAGATAACGAGATAGACGTTCACGCCCGAAAGAACCAGGTTAATGTCTCCTTTTGACACGCGGGGCGTAACAATGGAATATTAAACGTCCGACCGATGTTGCCTCTCGGAACGAATGCGCGAGGCGCGCGCGCGCGCGCGCTGTTACAGATACGAACGACGACGACGGACGCGGACGGCAAGAAAACTCGTAATCGCGCGAGCGAAGGAAGATGAAAGTAGCGCGCTCACGCGAGCATGCCCGCGGTCTCTATTAAAGCACAGCATTGTTGGGAGAGTCGAAAGTAGCGAAAGTAATTCCCACTTCGCAGCAGCGCAGCGCGGCGCGAAATAGCGGAGAATCTCGATTCCCGGTCTATTGTAGAAAGCGACGCGCGAAAGAAAGGGAACGCGTATTCCCCCTCCCTCCCTCCCCGCGCCGTCGTGCCGCACCGCGAATATTGTCTGTCCGCTTCCCGCGTGTAACGCGGAAATATTAACAGTTCAACATCTTCGTCGCGTAATCTCTGGGATTACTAGGTTCCTTCGCGAATTTACCAGGAGCGGGATATTATGAGAAACGTACACACACACAGAATACACACAGCAATATCGCATATCGCAATATTGCGGATTAACCCTTTACGATTCTCGTAAATTCCCGTAGATTACAATTCGCCGTAATTCTCCGTTTATATTGCCTTGCATAATAAATTACACTGCGGCCTGAGTTTATTACGCATCGGTTATTACGTAAATATGCGTGTGCGAAGATGCGCAGATAAAACACGGGAGTTATCAATTACATAAAATATTAGCATAAAATGAGATACTTTCGTGAACAAAGTTACACTGGAGAAGTGTTACGCATGAAGGACAGGTATTTTTATACTGTAAATACACTGAAGTACGGGCGAAATAATGCATCATCCTCAATTGCAAAAAGAATGAACGGGCCACAATGGCGATGCGTCGAGATCGTTGCTCTCTCTCTCGCTCCCTCCCTCCCTCCCTCCCTCCCTCCCTCTCCTCTTTCTTTCTCTCCCCCCTCTCTCCCTCCCTCATACACACACACACACACACACACACGAGATGATAAAACTGCGAGAAACGAGAATAATGAATGTATTCGAGGCACTGCCGGTGCATCACGTTATCCCTTGCAGCCGCACGATATGTTTTACTGTATGTTTCGCGACGAAAAGTTTTCGTATTTCTCTTCCATTTCATCGGTGTCAAAAAGGTGCGAACTTTGTCGTTTTCACGATATATTTGCTCGGCAAAATCACCGTACTTTTGTGCGCTGCATTATCGTTTGTATAGCATCTACAGAGAACGATGCGTCTCATTCATCATGTGATTCGTATATGATCAAATTATCTTGCGTTATTACAACGTTTTTTTATATAATAAATTAATGAACTATTTTATATGATTAATTAATAAATTTTTATTTTTGCCTGATGTTTTCATATATACTATATACGTTTATAACAAAATAATCAGAGCACTGTAATTTGTAATGTAAGTTATAATGAAAGCAATGTATATCAATATATTAATGAAAATTGCGTTATAAATAATAATAGCTCCGACGGTACTTTGAAACACAGTAGAGCAAATTACATTTAACGTGCGATGACAGCCGAACGCAGTATTTCCAAATAATAATGCAATACTCGAAAATATATAGGATATTTAGGCCGCTCTTTCACCCAGTTAACAATGGAGGATGTACAAATCTCGATAGAAACGTATGAATAGGGTACGGAAAACCGGAGAAGTTTCATAAAGCGCCTAGAAGGACCATTGAGGAGTTGAAACAAACGTTCGCGGAGGAAGTTGGCGCAAAAGTTGGCTGGCGGTGGAGCAGTGACACGAAACATAATGCGCAAGCTCGCAATAACGATCCCCGCATGAGCACAAAAAGAAAGCGCGCGGGATTGAAGGAGGGCGAGAATATAAAATACTCTTCTCCACCCCGAAAGCTGTCGGTGGAAAATGTATCGCGAAAGGCAGGACGGCGCTCTCGACCTACTTTGTTAAACAATGCAATCTTATCCGCGCTCGGAAGTCTTTGCAAATCGACTCTTCTTCGTTCCATGCAAATATCTGTGCAAAATTACATTTTTATTCTAAGCTCGCGAGTATACAAAAAGAACTCGGTGCAATCGCATTAATCTTATGGAGCTTCCTCGTATGTAAAAATAGTCATATAAAATGTATATAATTATAATTATATATGCCTTAAAACAATAAGATATAATCTTAATATAAAAATTACATATGTACGTATTTTCTTTAAGAAATAAAGAGGTAGAGAGTTTTAGATACAGAAAAATGTCGATTCTTTTTATGGAAGCTTATTGTATAAAAGTAGGATCAATTGCCTACTTATATTACTGGTGTATCCGAGTAATTTCCCAAACTTCACGCGAGACTATCGAGACTTCACGATTCTTCTTCTCTTTTTCTTGCTGATGCACCGAGCCCTCCAATAATTTCGCACTTAGCTCGCGATCGTAGCACAAAGACATCCCGCGCTCGCCCGCCGGCCATCTGCTCAATTCGAGCGCGTACGTAAGCTTAATACAGGTTTGTAAATCAATTGCAATGGATAAAGGAAAGAGGCGAGGTGAGGGAGGACGGGAACAGAGGCGGGAGGATTGCGTGTGGTCAGGTCGTAGGTGTCCGTGCTTCCATGAGCTGCGGACTGCACCGCATAGTAAAGAATATACTTGCCCTCCCCTGATATCCACTTCGTGCCACGCTAGTCAAGGCGAGGGGCTTTTACAGGGTGGTCAGATTAGAATGGACTGGATCGATTCAAGTCTTACGAATTTCTTTCAAGCAATATTTTAAAAACTATTACGCGATCATGCGATAAGTTGTGCCGCATAACATTTAGAATTATTTCTCGCGTTTACGTTCAAATATAACAAAACTCTTTTCCTGACTTTACAGTAAATATTTTTGGTACAAGTATAGTAAATGAGTAACATGCAATTTAATTGAATTACCAAGTCATCTGTAAATTTTACTTGAAATTGACATAAGCTCCTAAAGAAAATAGAGAAACTCGTATAAGACTAAATAAACTACGTTACATAATTTCAAATAGTATAGTATATTTAACCTGATAATATTATCAGATAATTCGAGTATAGGAACAGGTTTGGGAAGTAACGCATTACTTTGTAACGCTGTTACCGTTGCAGTTACTTTTTTTTGGTAACAGACTGATAACGGCGTTACTTTTTTCTTTTTGTAACTGTAACGGTAACCTAGTTATATTTTTTCAGTACGGTAACGAATTGAACAGTTACTTTTGTCGTTACTTTTTATATTTTGAATCTATTTGTGACATAATTTTCATATTCAATCTTCAGTCTTCAACCGATATTCATAGTCCATTATTATATTTAAGATCGTCTTAAGAATAGTTTTAAGATATCACAAACTAATCACAGAGAGCCGTATAAGAACAAACTTTATGAATACCGGCTTTGGTTCCACGCGCTTCTGCGTTCTTTTGTGTTAAAATTTTTAAACATAAAATTAAGGGTACAAAAAAGTTTAAATTTTACTGTATTTATGAATTTAATAAAAACTAAAATTTTTTATTTGCATTTTAGGCATTATAAAACATTTCTCTATAAATTGTTTGTGGTCTTGCAATTTAAAATATAAAATTTTATTACTTTTATTAATATTTTAACAAAAAATATTACAAAAATAAATTTTTTAGTCTGTAATCTTATTTTAGCATTAAAAACGTAACAGAAAAAGTAATCATTACTTTTTAAATAACGGTAACAAGTTACTTTTGAGAATTATTAACTAGTAACTATAGTTGCTTGTTTTACTCGCGGTAACGAGTAACGGTAACTAGTTTAGATACTTTTAAAAAGTAATTTTCCCATCCCTAAGTGGGAGCAACAACATTATTGATAATGCGAGCTTTACAATGTCACAATGAATCTCGATTTTAAATTAAAATCGCCAAACGTAAAAAAAGTTCGAATTTTGTTTCCGCCAATGCAACATACTTCCAAGACTCCCAGCTCCGCATCTTTTGCCTAGGGACGCCCTGTAGATACGAGCAGCGTGTTATTTGCCGAAAAAAGAATGATACGGATAGCGCGCACGGCGGAGATGATTGTCCGTAATTTGCGGTGGGGGCCGTGCACCACCGCAGCATAGACCGGAGCCGTGAATACAATCTATTATTACATCGCCTATGCAACGCGCGCGCCGTAACGTGTGCTAGTTTGTGGCGGTTGGACTAACACGGGTATTTGTGGACTATCCAAGCGCGTACGTGTGTGCGCCGGGGCTATTGTGAGGCGCGCAACAATGTGCGCTTTTTGTGACAAGTCGCGAGAATCAGATGCGATCGGACTCGATGGCTGGTTATCCAATCCCGATTTCAGGCCGAGTCCACGAACTTTAAATAGACTCCGCTGGGTATACGCGAGATGACTAACACGGAGCCTATAGACACGGCCCTCCCTTCACGGACCTACTCTATCGTGACCGTCGTCTTTTTTCTGTAGTCCTTTTCTTGCGAAGAATTTCCTATTCCCTCTTTCTCACTACTTTCCCATCGATGCCGGGTCGCGCCTCTTCGATTCGTCGTGCTTCATTGTAACCAGCTCGCAAATTCATGCCCCGATCAGTGAACGACGGTTCTTCATCGCTGATCGAATTACAATATATGTTGAAAAATAAGTAACTCAAACTCTGAAAAAACAAGCTACTCTCTAAATCTCATAGAGTGGTTTCGCCACTAATATATTAGAGTAATTGCGACAGTCACTCCTAAAGAGAGAGTTGTCACTCTAAATTAAGTAAGTGCGGCCACTCATAATGTAGGAGCGAATTTTTCACTCAAGTTTTTAGAGCGACTACTCTACCGGAGTGATGTAATCTCACTCTACAGCTATAGTGAATCACGATTCACTAAAAACGACTGATAAGTGATTTTAACAGAGCGAAATTTTTTACTCAAAATTATAGAGTGAATTGATATTCACTCCTATAGATACTAATCTACTATACACTCGAAAAGAGTACCCCTCTTTACTCAAAATGTTTCACGCTAACTTATAGAGCAATTTTACTTTTTCTTAAAGTGACAAATCATTCGAAGTGTACAGGCTCAATTTTCACTTTTCATTACACTTGCATTTCACTCGTTTTGAGTAATATTTCACTCTTCGACTTTTAGAGAGTAAAAATGCATCAGCCACGATCACAAGCACTATTAAAAAACTTTCCAGATACATGGACCGGTTCGGATTTGTATTCCTCAATGTTCATACACACAAGCGTTACTTTCTCGCTTGTTCTCTAAACCGCGCTCAGAAGTCTCGATTGCATCACTTCGATGAAATTGCCGAGGCCGTTTCGACGATTCCGGTTGGTTCGCTGTTTTCCCGTGATGCCCGCTAATTTACAGCGGTGAGTCTTACGGAGTCATTACAAGTTAATTTTAAGGAAACCTGTGTGGTGTAATACACTGGCTTACGGCGTACTAAAACTGATACCACCGCCGCCGCCGCCGCCACCGCCGTCGCGACTCATATGCATATACCGCATCCCACGTTCTAGGGTTGCATCGTGGCGCAAGTGAGATCCTCGAGAATAATTTGCGAAGGTGCATCGGCATCAAGGTCTCGGTTGATTCACGGCAGTTTCCTGCGGTTTCATCGCTCGCTCGGCAATAATAATCCGCGTGTCTTTCTGTACACGGCAAGTCGACCTGACCGTAGGGCAAATCGGATTTTACATTGGAAACCCACTCACTGATTCACTCAATTAGATTTGTCAAGCTCTATTAGTTATTAGTTATTATAGTTACTCTATAGCACAAAGATATTTTTAACTTTAATTCAATTTATCTTCCATTTTGACTCATTGTTAAAGCGCATTATAGCAATAAAAAGAATTCTTAGATTATGTGGGAGAAAAAATGCATCTTTTAAATTTGATTGTTCTGCGACAAAGATTACTTCTAAATGTTTCAAGCGAAATTGTTAAATGCCGATTTTAATGAAACGTGTGTAAAGTTATTAAAAATAGAGAATAAAATGAAATATTAAATCGACTCAACCTATTCGAATGGACGGAATATATTATTATTTAAATAGTCTCTGCTTATTGTTTCGCACTTGTTATACTTACTTTTTAATACGATAATCTTTTAATTCAAAATCTCATTTCTCGTTCTAGTTAAATGCAGAACGCGGAGGAATAAAATCTTATAACACAGACATTAAGATTTATATTTATAAAGAAAAATAAGTTGAGAGGAATAAGTTGAAGGGCGTCTTTAACCTATCAACCCTCCTTACTTTGTTCCATGTTCGACCGACATCCTCCGACATTGAAAGACGCGCATAAACGCGGTTAAAATGAGCGTATTCTCTCTTTCTCTCTCTGTCTCTGTCTCTCTCTCTAGACTGGTCCTGAACACCCCGAGAGAGTGAGCAAGTGATATGCACGCTCGCTCCCATAAGCGAAAGCTTACAGCGAGTGGATTATGCGAGACAGATGGACATGACGCACTGCGCGTTGGTTTGTCGATGCAAATTCGATTCAAGCCGCACACCATGTTGTCAATCGTATAAATTTTCTCGCAATCAAAATTGCCGCGAACCCCGTCAGATCTCAAACAACATTGATTTCTGATAAGCTTCTTGATTTTTGGCAATAAGAGGAGATTGACAGTAGACAACGTGGTTGAAATTAGTGACCTAATTGATAAGTTTAGATAATTGCTCATTTCACCAAAATCCCTGGAAAGACTTTCCTTATTTAAAAAATTTACATAATAAAAAGTAAGAGTTTCATACCGACTAGGCACTAAATCTGTAGCCATTACATAACACTGCAAAGAAAATTTAAATTCCTTCGTCGCTCTGAATGCAACGTCTTCAAAGAGACCCCGGATTGTAAGCCGAGAACGATTGTCCGACCGGAGACTCACAATCCGGAGGCCTGGTCATTCCCAACGCGTCGCATGCGTGCACTCACGTGCATGCACACGTGTAAATCGCTCGGGCTCGGGCTCGGACTCACGCACCATGGCGTTTATTTCAAGCGTTCACTCCGTACGAGTTTTACACCGCGCGTCAATCTTAATGAATTCGCGGAAACGACATTCGCGCAGCGGATTCTTCGTTACGTCGTTAAGGGGACACTCGAAATGAATCGTTCGAGAGGTCGTAATGGATCCGACGGGACGTTCCTGGAAGGCATGGAAACAGAGTCTCGAGATTGGAGGAGACCTTCCCGGAGAAGAACAGTCTCGCGGTCATAACTCTTTATCTTGTTGCTTCTTCGTTTAATGCTATTAGAGAAAGTTCGGGTAATTTAAACCATACGAGCAAGTTGAATCATCATAATATCTAGATTATTAAGTGTTATAATCTAACGGACAGCAGCGGAATTCCTATTATAGCTGCTGGCCCCCTAATCTAACATACAAAACCGCAGCATGGCACAACGTGTCATAAAGTAACAAATTAAAACTGAAGATATACTTATATATAAACTAATATATAAACTTTTATTTTGCAGTCAATTTAATTCACAGATTCTTAAGGTAAACGTCCCGATTGCCGGACATGTACCTATATCCGGACACCTTTATTATTTATAAGTATAACGCGAATTAAATTCAAAGATTTTCTTGTATAGTTTGAAACTTCAGTTATAATAGCCAAACGTTTATTTTCATAAATTTATCTTTTTTTAAAGGTATCCAGGTATGTGTCCAGACAGATATGTGTCCAGGTATTGGTACATTTCGTCTGCTTAAGTGTCCGGGTATTGGTACCTTTACCTTAATCGCTTTTTGTTGCATGTAAAACTAAGATAGAACTTTAGTGTACTCTGTTTAGCAAGTGTCATATGATGTACATACATTTCTATTGTGTACGATAAAAAAATATAAAAATAGCAATATCGAATAATTTTAAGATAGTTTGTATATTACTATTTATAAGTATTGCATTTTATATTCTATTGTTTCTTTCTTTCAGGAGTAATAATATTATGATGAGTATACATTATAAATATATATTATTATGAGTAAAAGTTTTAAACATGTGTCACATATATTTGTATGACATTAATTGTTAGTAAAAGAGCACAAAAATAGAGTTTGTAATATTTGAATATAATAAATATGTAATATAATAATTATTTCATTAATAAAAACTACTTCATTATTAATATGCTTTAAAATACGATAAAATTTGTTTGCAAGGTTAATAAAATGGTTTACCTTGCCCGACATGGTTCAAATTCTCTACAAAAATCCACCTTCAAAAAATTTGGTACAACATTAAACTCACTATAAATAAACAAAATTTGTTAGAAACACGTTGTAACAATGTTGGAAAACATTTGTAACAAGCATTACAACTCAGCGAAAACAAAGTTCAGCTATTTCTAATAGTTTTCAAGTTATCTTGAAAAAGGCTTAGGATGGTTCAAGTTATCCAAACTTCTTCTATGCATATCACGCAATTCTAATTGCAGACTTAAGGAAAATGCTCTATTCTAAATATCGAGCGCAAACCGCATTATTTATAAAATAATTATGTAAAAATAAATAAAAACATATAAAATTCGAAGATTGATACAAAACAAAATAAATCTAAAATTGGAACAAGCTTAAAATAAACAAACATGTGATAATCCTAACACAAATACCTTCTCAATATAAAATTTTCATTATTTAAAATTATAGCTAAAAATAGATTACAAGACTGTGCATCTAAAAACAACAAAAATCTAAGAAAAAAAGCGAATATAACATCAGTAAGTAATAAACGTAATTACTGTGCAAGAGTTAACTGAACTTCTGGCAGAGACGGAAAGAACGAGGCGCGGAAACCGGCGATCGGTTGACGATGGCGACGAGGAGAGTGAAAGAAAGTGAAAAAGCCGACACGGTTATGCGGGACGATCGGAACAACCGGGAACGAGGATAAGGGATCGAGGCGCTGGCTGCCCGGATGACCTCGGCCGCGCGCGGTGCAGCTCCGGTGCGGTGCAACGGGTAGATACACGGTAGCCGCAACCGGATCGGTCCACCCATCCGGCCTATAGTGCCGGCGTGATCGCGTAGGTGCGCTGCATCGACCGCGTCACACGCGGTTTGCGTGTTTTCGCGTGTATCAGGCGAAAAAAAATTCGCGCGACTCGTGTGCGACCTCGCACGCGAGAATCCGATGGAAGAGAAATGGAAACGCGTCTGTTTAATATTAAAACAAATTATCTAAAAATATGTAATACGTTTTTAAACAATTTATTTTAATGTAATTTACTATTTTAATATATTTATAATATTTAATAATTCAATATATTAATAAATAAATAATTTAAATTTATAAGAATCACTTTTTATATGACTACAATTGTATTAATAAATAGCTTCATTTCTGAACTACATTTGTACATTCGTTTTTAAAATTTAGAACGTATTGTAAAATGATATAGTTGCACACATCGCATTAATTTGAAGAAAATTAATGTCTTGTAATAAACGTTCCTCGTCGCACAGTCGTCAGTCTTATAAATTAAATAATAATCTGTCGCGCAAATTACAAGTGCCGAGCACTTGCGGCGCAGCAGGTACACAGCTGCGACCTGCTCCATATGCTCGTCCATAAACCGCGCGTAGGTGTAAACACGGGGCAGGCTGTATCACCTCGTAACCAAGTGACACGTACGTGTGATGCATCGTACACGCTCCGCTTAATGAAGCGAATTTATCTGACCCGGACTAGTGCCTATCGCGGCAATAATTTCGCAAAATAAGACCACTGACCGGTATATAAAAGGCACGTGCAATGCTTAGAGAATGCCATTAGAAAAGAGATGCATCTATCGTAAATAACGTGTCGACTTAAGCATAAGTTTTCCACAAACAATCTTCATTTCAAATCGAAGCTTTATCTCGTTCCGTTAAATCTTCAGCATTTTCAGAATAATGAGACGCAAATCGAACAAAGTAATCAAAGCCCAAATATTTTTATATTTTTTATAGTAATAACGTCTAATTTAACGTATATTCAATTTTGAGTTAATATACTAATTAATACACCAAAATGATATATTTTTCCGACAACTCTCGTCGAGAAGGAATGTAACGATCCTCATCAATGATCAGGTCGCAGCTTCTATATCGTATTTTTCTTTCGCGAAACGAGTGTCGACAACGCCGGAGCAGTAGTCCGGGTCAGTCCAATTGTTTCATTAAGTAAAGTGTACGTAATGCATAATACACACATATACGCACGCACACAGAAGCTGAGCAGAGCGCACGGTTGTGGGCCGGTTCACTCGCCTCTCACACCTACGTCACGTCTCGATATCTCGGTTATCGAGCGTCCGAGCTCTCCATGAGAATATGGGACAGGCCGCAGTTGCGTACCTGCAGTCTCGAAGCTCTGCAACTCTGAGGTTATCCGGGCACGATTCTCGCTCCGTTTCGAGCACTATCGACCAATTAAAAAACTGACTCTCGAGCCAAGCAGCGCCAAAAATAATCGAACAGACTAAATTGGTCCTGTATATTTTATTTTATTATCGCGATAAATACAATTAAGGGACAATTTATGAAGATGAAATAAAATTAATTGTTTTCTAATGTAAAATTGTATCGTGTTAATATAGTCAGAAAATTTTATTTCGGTTTGAATCATTAAATGCGATTAAATTAATTATAATTTTATAATTAATAAAATGAATGAATCTAAATTGTCGTAAGATCATTCAGTTCTAACATGCAAGATTGAAATGGAACTCTGTATATAGTTCTCTTCATTGGACCGTAAGATCTCAATATCCTAGTTTCACTTTCTGAGATATTATCGACGCACTGCGAAATAGAATTTCCTACGTGCCTCCGTTAAATCTCCCTGTATTTCCGTCGATATCGATGACCTAATTTGACACGATGGAAAATCCTTGATACAGAACGCCTTACAATGTGCGCCGCGTGATCTTAAATCCAATCTCAATTCCTTATAAAATATATTATACAGAGTATATAGTCACAAATTTGTTACATACACGCAGTAATGTTAAAGATAGTGCGATACATATACTTAATATAGAAGGAGCCCAAATATTAACCAAGAATTAGAGAAATTAAAAGAAAAATTTAAAAAAAACACAACGAGTCCGGAAAACACGATAGTCTTGTCTAGAGATACTATTGTCATCGAAGTCATCATAAATGATGTAGACTTAAATAAAGGCTACGTCTGACTGGGAGTTTTCATCGAGAATCGCTCGGTGAATCCTGAAGAACCCTACATCCGCCGCCGCGACGATGCACTCAACGCGCACTTAGCGCATCGCCGACATTCGCCGACGCTTTGTGCATCGCGACGACAACGACAGTGTGTCGACGGGTCGAGGGAGACGAAGGGGAAACGCCGAGAAGAAAAAGGGAAAAAGAGGAATTAAAAGGAAACTCGCTACTCGTGTGAGTTTCACGGCGCGCATAGTTCAAAGATAGATGCATAGCGCTGTGCACGAGG
Source organism: Temnothorax ravouxi (assembly GCA_030770255.1). Taxonomy (NCBI): domain Eukaryota; kingdom Metazoa; phylum Arthropoda; class Insecta; order Hymenoptera; family Formicidae; genus Temnothorax; species Temnothorax ravouxi. The sequence goes on from JASTWP010004350.1 coordinate 36,945, forward strand.
TGGTGGTGCACGAGCGAGCGGCTGCATGTGCATCGGTCCGCATGCACACACATACACTCGTCTCTCTCCCTCTCTCTGTCTTTCTCGCCATTGAGATCTGACCTACTTCATGAACACACACGGTTCGCCGACACCAACGTGCGCTTCAACCCGTGCAAGATCACCGACCGAGATGCGGCCGATCAACGTGTGGGTGCATCGCCGAGCGCAAGCGCGGCGCGGGCGCGGGCGGCCGCCACCACCGCGGCCGGGGGTGAGTCGGTGAGTGCCTCGCGATGCACCAGTTTTCGGTGCACCCGTTGCTGGTACCTCGGGCGATTTCGAGCGCATCGGCCTAAATATCCGTTGAGGGGTTGACGCGGATTTCGGACGAGGCGATGTGAAATTTTGCGCCGCGTCGAACGGTCATGGTTAATCCTTTCGGCACTGACAAGTCTTTTTTTCATATTTTAATATGCTTCGCGCATTCCTGAAGATTACCTATACCTATTTCTACCGAAGGAGTCAAAATAAAAAAAGAGAGAAAGCTTTATAAAATTTATTATCTGTATATTTCAATAAAAGTCAGAGAAAGTTTCAGAAATTGTAAGGTTTTAAAAATGAATAATAATTACTTTAAAAATGTCAAACAAGTCATCTTGAACCCCCTTGGTAGTGCTAATAGCTGCAAAAAATATTTAACTGAATCACGTTCAATTCTAGATCAAGTCTAATCGAGCGTTGTTTTCTTATTTCTTTAAGTTAATCACTTGACACATCACCAATTACTTCAGAAAAAATAGCCTTGTGAATTTGCATTCTAGAAGAATATATAATCTCAATAATAAGCAAGTGAATTGATATTAGCGTATTACGGAGACCAAAATTTGAGTTGGAAACATTCCAAAGCGACGCGCGAAGGAGCATATTTTCATATCGCGGTGGCTGCGTCACAAATCCGTAGTAATACGAATTGCAAACACGTCCTAGATTTCGAATAAGATATTTATCGGCTTTATTCCGGGCGTTGTGAAACGGGCAAAGTAGACGGCAAAGAGACGTAAGTTTAAAACGAGTGATCGACAACAAATTACAAAAGAGAGAGAGAGAGAGAGAGAGAAAAAAGCAAGCTCCCCGGACGATAAAATTCGGAGAGACATATATTAACCGATAAAAAACGTTTCTCTTGTAGAACACCGTCATTATTTTTGAAGGAGGTCTGTACTTAGCGTCTCTTCTTCTTCTTCTTCTTTTTTTTTACCTTGAAGTCCAATCTAAGTAATCGAAGACGCGTGCTTCACCGACGCACGATCCTTTCACCGATAAGATATTTAAACACTTTGTCGCTTAATAATTTAAAAGCAAAAAGAGAAATCGAGAGGGAAAGTGAATATATAGCGACTGGCAACTCGTATCGTCAAACCCGTCGGATTATACGGCCTGTCAATCCCCATCGTCGCGCCGCGGCCGCACAAAATTTCGGCAGCGCGACTCCGCTCGAGGAATTCGAGATGCGTTACAAGGAGGTCACCGTTCACTGTTAATGCACCCGGTGCGCAATTCCGAGTCGAAGAGAGCGCACTCGACGTATCCTTGCGCTAAATATAGAAATCTTGACGCACACTGTGGAAATAAATTTTCACGCTTATCGTGCGACGTGTAATTTTTGCGAGGCTTCGAAGTTGGAACGAAAACGCAACGCTTGGAAACGGAAAAAGGATAATAAATCTACGGAAATTTTCCAATTATCAATTATAAAACGGCACAGTTTTGAAATAATTAAAGTAAAGTTATATGTTAGTATACCATATTTTGCTCATTACCTTCCCTCTCGATTAAGATTACGTTGAAAAACATATTTGGCGCCAGTCGAGTAAAGCTTTTTTCAACCATTGTATATACAACAAATCGTAAAACGTTCACTCTGTCAAGACAGTCATTTTTTTCGCATATCGCACTTACAAACTTATACTTTCCCACTAGGCGACGTTTTCTTCAAGCAATTTTCAGCGGCAACGAGACGCTAGCGAGTGCACGCAGATTAATGCAATTATTTTTATCGTACGCCGACCTTCCATCCTTGGAAGTCGTTAAATGCGACGAAGTCACACTCGATCTGGTCGAGAATACTTGAACAAGTCGGTCTGGAATCGAGTGCCGTCTGGTCATCCAACTTACTCGAGAGACTCGAGAGTTTACATTGCGCGAGGTGTCCGCGACACGTTATTGGCCGTAATATCGTCGCAGACGCAATACACGCACACAATCGCGGCAAGGTGACGTGACACAATGCATCTATTCGCGGTGACTATCGAGATATATCGAGAACGGGCGCAAGTGTCTCTTATCCGTGTCACGCGAATGCGCGTCCAGGACAGGGGCGCGATTCGCCGCGAGTAAAGTTCTTCGGTTGCTTGGTTGCAAAAGTCGGACATGCATCGACGCGTTATTAGTCGCGAGGCATTCGCGTGTTCAACTTGGTCAACGTGCCGACAAAAACAACCTATCTACGAAAAGATAAAGGACGAGTGAGATAAACGGATTAATTTACTACACGATGTTAATACGCCCGCTCGTATTTTGCAGTCTAATGCAATATGCTCTCATTAACGCAGCTGGATCAATATTGAAAGTAATGAATCAGGGATACACAAAGCTCTCGGCAAGGTTAGAAGGCTTTATCAGTGCTGATAAAGCTGTGAGATATTTATAGGTAGATTAACCTATTGCGACTGAGATAAGAAATCAAATCAACGTCTCGCAGACGTAAATATAAGGACATCTTGCGGGCATAAAGTTTAAATGATAAAATGAAATATCCCAGACAGGACAGACATCTTTAAGACATCTTTAAGACCTTTTATGTTCTGATTTTGGACATGCGTGCTGTCCGAGATGCTTTGCACTTGAATATGATAATACAGTCGAATAATTTTAACAAGTTCGTTAACCAAATTTCGCGCCAAACTTATCGATACCATTCTGATAATCGCCGCGAGAGCCAACGAAAGTTTTTCGAAAATTTCCGAGAGCGCTTTATGGCTACGCGCTGCCGCGCCGCTTCTGGAAGTTGTAGAGACGCGCGTCCAATTCAAACAGAATTTATACGCGACCTCCATCAGCGGATCCGCAAATAATCCGCGACCGTGCCTCTATAAATTCACCTTGAAGCGAACGGCCGGCCTTCTGCGCGCCTTCGTTCTCCACCGGCCGGCTCGAGCGAATGCACTGGAAAGTGCATCGGGTCATTTGCGTATTCTTAGTAGCGCTTATTGATTTTCAAATAATTCGGACGCGAGCGCGAGCGCAAAGGCGATACGTTGCATCCCTCGGCTACCTATATCATTCAGGCGTATCACATACGTGCGAGATAACACCATTAGAGCCACATACTGTTTCGTCCCACTTATAAACACGCGTTCGCTTATGCATTATTTTTTACATACAATGCAAGGCCAGTGATCGACGCAAAGTAATGCGGAACTTTGCTTTCCGCGGGCAATGACATTCTATAAAAGTACGCGATTGAAGAATCTCCAGTTTACAAGGGAACAACTTTTCTACACGTTGAATTTTAATGCGGAAATGTAATCAGAATACAATTGGTCTATTACAATTAAACAAAAACAACATCTAAGCTGTTCTTTTAAATTAGAAGGTATATAGAGACATCGAGCTTTTTGCTTTTTGCTTTTTTTTTTTTTAATAAGGAAAATGTCTACAATCCAAATTACTATTCTCTAAAAATTAAAGGGTGAAATATTACTCAAAACGAGTAAAATGCAAGTGCAATGAAAATTGAGCCTGGTGCATTTTGAGTGTTTTGCCACTCTAAGAAAGAGTAAAATTGCGCTCTATAGGTTAGAATAAAATCGCCAAAGGGCACTCTTTTCGAATGCAGTAGATCAGTGTTTATAGCAGTGAATTATATCACTCTACAATTTTGTGTGAAAAACTTTACTTTGTTAGAATTATTTATCAGTCGAGCTTTAATAAATCATGATAGTTTCAGAGTGCGAGATCGTATCACTCCGGTAGGAGTAGTTGCTCTAAAAAAAATTGAGTGAAAAAGTCACTCTTACCTTATGAGTGCCCGCATTTACAAGTTAGAGTGACAATCCTCTCCTTCGGAGTGACTAACGCAATCACTCTGATATATTAGTGACGAAATCACTCTATGAGATTTAGTGTTCTTTTAAATTAGACCGAGTTCTTTTCGAAATAAGGAAAATTTCTGCAATCCAAATTACTAATAGAAGAAAAAAAGTTCAAATTTCGTTAAAATAAATTATGGTGCTTACAGAAATACGTCGGTTATCAGGTTGCGAGCTCAGTACAATAACGCGATGAAGCCCGAGCGCGATTCCGGACGGCAGGGATTCTCTCGGTGCACGTGCATTCGCACATGCAAGCACGGGCGCGCTGCTTGCAGCAGCTCGCAGCTTGCAGCGGAATCGTCGAACTGGGTCAACGAGACACTATCGCTTCTGACGCACGTACACAGGCACACGCTTGCCGGTGTGCAAGCGCACCATTTACACGTAGGTGTCCTATATGCGTAACGCGCGAGAGAGTGTCGCCTCTGAATTTCTGTTCCCTCCATCGACAAGCGTCGGACGTATTGACATTTTACCAAGGCAAAGCCGCAAGCTCCCCCGACGCGGCAATATCCGGTTATTTTTGCGGCCCGGTTCTAATTCGGTTATCTTGCATTCGGCGGCGCGCGGCGTCGCCGTCGTTTAACCACGAGCGCAAGCGAGATACACGCTTATCGATCCTATCTGCCGCCCTAACACTTTTATCGCGGCCATGCGTGTGTAATATTACCAAGTTGAAATAACGTTTTCATATTTCATTGTTTGCCGCCGCGACCGCGATTACGTATATTCCTTGCGAGACGAATACGTTGCAAAATTCGGGAGTGGAACATTTATAATTGGGAATGTAATGCAAGAATTCACTGGAATAGCTGAAGGTGTGAACTAAATAATGTAACAGATCGGATAATGATTTTGCTAAACCGGAGTCACAAACAACAGTTATTAAAGAGAAATATATAATTCTGGAAAATAATATTTGCTTCATAACTTTAATTAATATGTCTTACTTTTTTCTTTAACTGACACAGTGCTGCTGTAGCTAATTATAAAAAAGGTAAAATTATTTTTTAGAATTAAAATAAATATTGAAATATAAAGATAATTATTTCACTGATTTAAGAAGTATAAGAAAGGAAATGATAGCCTATCAAACCACTCTACATGTTAATTAAGAGTTGACATAATCAATTTTGATAATAAGTTTGTTTCGTCTAAGAATTATTATGTATCTATATAATATTATTATGTATATATTTTTGTATGTAAAATATTAATGAACCTAATAAAATAATGCATTTTGATGCATATGTACAATAATTTCCTATCTACATAGATATCATTTCCATTCCGAAATGCCTCAACTTGACACAGAAGGTTTAATGAGATTTCGCGTTGCTTAAACTCAGCCAAAATATCTACAGAATACACTTCTCGATTCTTGAAGAAAAGTGAACGAAGTGAAAGCGTGTGACCTGTCTCGAATTCGCGATTAGAGAGGCCTTGCTATGGGAGCGCGAGCGCTGGGACTGCCAGACTCCAAAAGACGCCGAAAAAGGCGAATCACCTCCTTGAAAGCCGCTCCTTACAGACCGAAACCATAGAGGCGAGACAGAGAGGAGAGGAACAGAGGAAGATTGTACGAAATAAGAGGTGGCTGTTCGAGCAACGGGAATGTTTGCCAAATGACGTCAAACGTCAGACTCTTCTCATTCCGGCGCCGATTCACACGTTGTATTCGCGACGACGCGGACGTCGATCAGCCTAAATGAGAGATTTTCGAGAAATCTTGCATATATATATATATATATATATATATATGTTATGTATATAGAGAAGGAATAAAATGATTCCAACTCATATATAACGGTGAACTCGAACACAATTAAAGATAAAAAAATGAAAGAATGTAGGAACATAGGTATATGTATAAATGCAAATATACGAGATAATAGAGAATTAAACTGAATGGAGATCCGTGTTTTCAGAAATGTGATTCATTGCTCGTCTTACCTACTATCTAAATTCTAAAGGGTACTCCAAACACGTGTAATCCTCGAACAATATTCACTCGACACTTATCAATCTCCGCGTTACATAATTTGAGACTCGATGTATTTGCATAACAAAAGCTAAACGAGCTAAACTATAAAGAGGGACAAAGGAGGAGAGAGAAAAAAGACGGATTAACAATACCGCATGCTGGTTACAGAAAGTCTAACAAGAACAGTACTCGCCTACGATCGGACGTTATAGCAATTTTAATCCCGTCGGAAGTGACGCAATCATCAGCGAGAATCAGCGGCAACGACGCATTCCCCGAAGCGTAAAACGCTCGGCGACGGACGGAATGGACAGATGCGAATGCACGCATTTCTGTTTACATCGCAGCTTCCTACGACGCAGCACGCAACGAGCTCTCGCATGCCCGGGGAAAAACGAAAGCAAAAGAAAGGGAAGAAGAATCCGAGGCAGAGCTCAGAGGCGAGATCGAGAAGGAGGGCGGAGGGAGAGGAAGAAGGAGGAAGAAAGGAAGAGATGGATCTCGCCGAGTGCATAATAGCTGCGCTGAAGGCGCTTCGTACTCGTGTCTCGCGCGCGAGAGGCTTCTATGCGTGCAGCCTTAAACACGAGTGCGTCTCATTATGTAATAAACGTGCGCGAGCTGCACGAACGATATGTGTCACGTATGCACACAATGCAATAATAACAAATGACGGGAGGAATATAAGGGAGGAAGGAACGGGAGGAGCGAGAAAGGCACAATGCGTAAGGATGCGTGATGCGTGCGTTCGATGCACATGCAGATACGTACCGTTTGCTACGCGAAGCAACGAATACAGTGAAAGCATATTCGTGAGAATTATGTTCCGCGATACATCGCGGCGAATGTGGAAAAAAAAATATGTATGAGGATTAAAATTCAATTCAGAAAATATAGATATGTATCTATATTACAAGCAAGATGTAAAAGTATATTTTTTATTTTTGTTATATATATATATATCTCTCTTTTTTAATTTATTTTATTTTAAAACAAAAATGTTATAAGATCAAGCATCTCGAGACTTCTCAAGATGCTTCAGCAAAGAGCATTTTTCTCTTTGTCTGATATTTTTTTTATTGAATTTTCCCCGTGAATAATCGAATTGAAAATATAAAAAAACAATTGTAATTGCAAACCAATAACAATGTGTAAAATACTTGAGTATGAAGAGCTTCTACTGTACAAGTTTTAATTACATATCTATAGATATCGCATATTTAAGTAATTCACCGCTGACGAAGACTTGCAACATGGTATAATCAATATATAGAAACATTCAGTTATTGTACATTTCTTAATTTTCTCTCTTCTTATTGAATAAATTGATATTTAATGCCTAACGTCACTTCTTGTTCATCCTTTGACCGGTGATTTACTTTATAACTTAGCTTGTATCGAACAAGAATCGACCTTATTTAATTTAAAGAGTATAAACCTCATATGTCGTGCAGAACATAAGACTGCAGCGTATCAACGTATAGAAGCATTTATTCATAGAGCAGGGGACGTTTCGTAATAAAAGTGCTAAAATTGGATCTGGGATAATAATGTATCTTAAACGTGCGGCCGCGTGCGGTCGTGCGGCTGGATAAAAAGCAAGGAGGAAGCTGCGATGAACGGTAAAGCTCGACAATAGATGGGATACCTACGCGTGTACACGCAGCAGCGCGTATGCAGATGTCTCAAAACACGCTCGACAGACGTACGAGACCCGCGTCTACGCGCGCGTACACATGCGCAGACACGTTTTCTATCCCCCTATTCATCCGCGTACGGCGACTCCGTGACCCACTTTCCGTCCCTAGGAATAACAGGCGCACGGGCGCACACCTCTCTCGTCCACCCACATACGGAATCCCCCGATGGGCTGCATCGCCGCCCGCGCCGTCCGTTGACGTGCGTTATGCACCTGCACGTGCACGTCACACGCGTCGTAATCTGCGGGACGCGTGCGGCCGCTCGGTATTACCAATGAGTCCAGCGAGAGAGTTCGTTGCTCGCATCGTTCGCTCGATTGTTCATTTTTACGTCAAAATTCCGCGCGTCGCAGATATCTATTCAAAATATCATTCATGCATTATTGTTCCACAACCAATGCTTGCCAGTATCAGTAAATGAAATTATTTAGATGATCATCCAGATAAAGGGATGGAATCATCTTTATCTTATCTCGATGAAAAAAAATACCAATTTCATCTTTATCTTAGATGAAAAATCATGTTATCTTATCTAAAAATTATCTAAGCTAAGTAGGATTTTCATTCTTTTTCTGCTATTTCTTTATCACCATTTAAATTAAATTGGATTTCAGAACGTTATATGTACAAAGTTGTGTAAAGACCTACCTATATTTGAAAGAAGTGGATTACTTATACTGCAAGAGTGTCATATTACACTCTAAAACAGATCAACTTCCAGTAGTAGCGGAGAGGAAGACTTCTTTATTATTGTAAAAACAAAATAATAAGCAAATAATTATTAGTGGTAACATCGAAGCACTTTATTCGTATTTGGAATCTACATCAAAGAAATTCCAATCTCTTACAAATTTTCCAAATTAAAAAAATTTTTTTTTTTAAATATATAATACATCCCTCCCATCGATATGCCAATAGAGCGTTTTTTTAATTTAGCACAGCAAATAAGTTTACTTCGTCCGTTTCTACTCAAATTTTTAATGCGGCTACTCTACCGGAGTGATACGATTCACCAAAGTTTGACTGATAAATGATTTTAACAGAGTAAAATTTTTCACTCAAAAATGTAGTGACATAATTCACTTCTGTGGACACACTGATCTATTGCACTCGAAAAGAGTGCCCCTTCACTCAAACGGAGTGTGATTTCACTCCAACTTATAGAACACAACTCTTTCTCTTTCAACTCTTTAATCACTCGAATCACTCAAAGTGCGTAGGCTCAATTTTCACTTTTCATTACACTTGCATTTTACTCGTTTTGAGTAATATTTCGCTCTTCGACTTTTAGAGAGTATAAGCTCTTCTATAGACGTATATTTAAAGCGATATAACTGATACATGAGGGAGATAACATTCGTAATTGAGGATGTGCGATCGAATTCTTAATTTGTATAGATAGTCACGACTTTATTTGGTACGGACTACAAGTTCTGAAATGACCAAACTGTCTATGCCTAAATCCCACCGAGATTAAGAACATGGACTGTCGAAGGTTTCCTTTTGCCAGAACCAGAGATTCCTCCGGCCGCTCGCGAGGCCGGAGCGGGTTCCGGCTCTAATCGGTCGAGAGTCCGGCGGATACCAAGCTCGTCTCCCGCATCGACACGCACGCGGCGGCGCTTCATCAGCGCTACGCCACGCGTTGAAGTCGTTTACCCCTCGGAGTTATTTGGCCCCACCGTATAGCTCACTAACACGCACGCAGATTCACGCATCGCGTACAAAGAGTGACAAGCGGCCAAAAGAAGAGAGACAGACGCCGCTGACAGAACGAGCGGGGAGATGTTGAGAATCGCGAGATTGAGCAAGAGAGGATGTGAAATCATACAAAGAGTAGGGACCTTGGGAGAGATAAAATTAATGAAAACTAGAGATAGGGAGATATAGAATTATTCGCGCATCTAGTATATTGAATGTTATACGCGCGTATGCGTGAAAAGGAAGTTAGAACGAGAGGAAACGAGAGATAGAGAGAAGAAGAGGAGAAGCGAGTAAAAGACGAGACACATGTGCCAAGAACGTGCGCACACGTGAACGTTTGCACGCTGCGTTTCGATTTGTAAGCATCGACAGTTGATTCTTAGCAATCTCGGCTGCTCCTGCTACATGCGACATACGTTTCAACGCACTCTTACGTAAGAAATTACTTCCTTTGACATAACGATAGCTACATAAATATAAAACTTATTACTTTCCTATATATACACTTCTGCAAATTAAATATATGCTATACCGAGACAAGTTTGTAAATAGATTTTATCACAGTTGCCTATTACTTTCAACTTCTCATTATTATGATTTTGCTCCTATTAATGACTTAGAAAGACATTAATAAAATATTAAAATAATATAAAGATATGCATTTTCAGATTCCAAACAGCCGATTGATAATAATATTATAAAGTTTGTAATAAGAGTGTTTGATGATTGATTAACAAGAGGGATTTTAAGAAGGAAAAGAAAAAAAGAAATAAAACACTGGCTGGGGTGATATTTTTCGCAATAAATTTTTTACAGTTTAATAAGAATGCTTATCAAAATTTAAATCTATTTACATTTGTGAAGTTACTGCTCCAACAAAGAGCTATGTTTTTAAAAAATCAAAAAATCAGCGCACAGTTTACTGAATTTGGAAAAAGTATACAAAATTTGCAGAATATTATTATTAGGCTACAAGATCCAATTTGGACCGTAAATGACATTTTTCTCTCTAATTGACATATCCTAATCGTAATGTGCGACATGGTCACATTATAATGCCGCACATTATGATTAAGACAATTAATCAATTTATATTAAATATCAACTGAATGTTCGGTATTAATGCATCTCTTATTTCTTTGTAATGCGAATTACAAATGTTGTAATGTTGCAATGTTGTATTAATATTAGTGATACTATACTTAACAATTATATTGTTAGTATGATGTCCAAAAGTTATTGCATCTAAAGTAAAGATTAGTTATTATTAATCTTAATTTAATTGTCTCTATTACGACCCATTACAAATCCTGATGTGATAAAATGGCAATCGGTAGCACATAGCAATATAACGCTACGGTACTATAAATGTGTTCTTAATCAACTTTACTGATTAATCGAATCCGTCGTTTACATACTTATGCATACTGCATGCGATATTTTTACCATGATGGTAACAAAAATGACCGAGCTTGACCCATGGCCCCTTGAAATTTTATGATCTTTATTTTCAGTCATCGCGAAAAAAGGGCACAGCACAATATCTACGCCAACGATCGCATTCAATTACTGCGAAGTAATAAAACGAAGCGACATTGTCACGCAAAACGTATCTCTGCAATGCAAAAAATCAATAAACGGCATATAGATAATAGATATCTATTATGTCAATGCTTAAATCCACATCATCCAGTATTTCTAAAACCGCAACTCCGATAGAACAGTTTTATCGGCAATGAAGACTAAGTACTGCAGATCTTTCGGAAAACCTGTCAATCGCGTGACAGTATCAAATAAACAGCATTTACAATAACGTACTTAAATACGTGTTTAGCATGCAAATACTATTGAACTACAGCCCGCTATCATTTTTTAAGCTGACAAATCGTACAATTTTTGAAAAGTTTTATTACTTAATAAATTTATTTAATGTTTATGGAACAAAATTAAGTATTATAACGTCAGAGAAATATTCATTATAGTTTAATTGCAGCTTATTGTCTAATATAAAATTGTAACATTTGTCGAATTTTATTAACGTTAGGACTAAAACTAATATGCCATTAATTGTTATTTATTATATTTATAATTACTTTTTCTTTCATAGTATTTAATAATTAAATAATGTTCTAATTGATACTCAAATGCAGAAAAATGTAAAAAGATGAATCGCAAGTATACATAATCGAAAAACGCGCTTTATTTATCTCGAGAATTTGTCATCGCGCTCGAGAAAATGTCTCTGTCTTTCCTAGTCACTCACTTCCCGTATTCGCGCTAGTGAGAGCATGTTTCACAAGTGCACACAAGTACACACAAGTGTACGCTTTTAGGCATCATGCCTCCCTCTTCCCCGCTCTTCTCTTTCTCGGACTGAAACGACGTCGTGGAAATCTTCGTATGGCAACTCGCCCACCCTGCAGAAACGCATTCTGCATACGAAAACGCACGCGTCGTCGCGTGCTTCAGAATTTCGAGGAACCATCGATTCCGCAGACACAATGATACGTGCCTCAGAGGACTGCCGACGATGTTTCACCAAAAGAGCGTAAAGAATCGTAAATTTCTCTATTTTTTACATCAGAAATAAATATTAATCAATTAATTAAATTAGGTCATTATTTAAATAATATCTATTATACTAATTAGAATATATAAACTGCGTGTATTATAAACGTCAAATTTCAAAATATAATAGAAAATTGAATATTAGCGTATTAAAACTTTAATTACAACTAATCAGTTTACATTATCAAATAAATGCTATTAATAATAAATCATATACTTTACAATTCGCAAGATAAAATTTTAGTCGAATATTTTTTACCTTCTCACATTTCGCGTATTTTCAGATCTACAATTTATTACCAACGGAATTACTAGCAACGGTCCAAAAGTCAATTCTAAAAAAGTAATCTTAAATTAAAATTGGAAAGAGGTTCCTGCATATAACGAAAATATCCTGTAAATAACGTATTGTTTAACGCCCGACAGCTAGTCGACAAACAGCGGTTTCGCGTTACAAACAGGCAGGAACTTTGTAACCAAACGCGCGCGAGACGATAAGAGCGCCTAGATCAGAACCAAGTATTTAACTTGTTCGCATCCATAATAAGCACGCCAGCAGGCAGCTCTTATGACCATGGCCTTAATCACAACGAGCGTACACCGATATGCGCAACGCGCATCGCCTTTTACTGCACTCGCCCTGCACATCGGACTGCAAAACGGCAACGAGCCTCGCCGCGGTCAAGAAAATTCGTTATTACTCGTTACATCGAGGATTAAAGTCTACCGCGGTAATCGCGTAGCTTAAGAGATCTCACTTTACGTAGGTATTTATATAACAGTAAACAATGCATGTAATAAAAATGTAGTAGACTGGAAACATAATAATAAAATTTAATATATAATTCTAAAGCCGGCTTCAACCTTTAATTCCGCTCTCCTAATTTTTTATTTTTTAAATATATTTAAATAATATTACACTTTAAATTTAAAATTTTTAATTAAAATGTATAATTAAAATTTTATCTATTTTAAAATATTTATCTATTATGTATATATTATTTACAATATTTACATCAATGACGCTTTACTACTGAATATTAATGTCAATTATGTAATCTGCATAAAGTGCACACATTTATTTGTAAATAATTCTAGTTCAAATCCTTGACAGTCAAAGAATTAATTTCTTCACTGCATGAGTATTGATGAAAATAATTATGATTATATTTTACATTTGGTTAGATTTACATATTTTTAAGTTAACCTTAACCTTATCGTGGCTTGTCATATCTTCAAGACACAGAGATAATTAGCGATGAGGTTTCCTGCGTGCGAACGCAAATATGCGCTTGACCTTAAGTAATCATCTCTCCGCGAGGTCGACGGATAAAGTCGTCGACGTAGAAAACAAGAAATGACGCGCCTTGACAAAAGATGCCTTATCTATAGCGCGCATTGAAGTAAAAAACTTTTCTGTAGAAATGGTATTAATTACCGATTTGATTAACGCGCGAATAAACCGACGGCATAGATAATTATCATTAATCATTCTATGAACGACGTGATTTTCGCGACGTTGAACTTTTCGAAGAACGAGGTAGACACGCCAGACATCCCGTATTTATAACTACGTTTCTGTCGAATGTAAAACCGCCGGACGTTTCTATTTTTATTTGTCCTACAATTTACGGTCGCGCAAAAAGATATCGTCCCCGACGAGTCTCTTTTTATCTCGGTTCGCTCCGCCGAAATATCGATTCGGCGTTGTTTCCGATATATATAAGCGGCTCGCGCAAAATAAAACGCTTTTGCGCCGCAAAAAAGCGGAGCCCGTTGTTAAAGAAAAAAAAGGAGCACGTTCAGCAATGCACTCTAGGTTCAATAAATTTATCACGAGGAAAAGCGCTATCTTATCGGGCCGGCCGGCATATGGTAACGCCTGATTGGAAAACACGCAACAGCTGCATTTTTATGCACGATCCGCGGTATTCGCGCCAAAGTATTGACCCAAATCAAATCACCTGACGACCGCGATATCGGCATTCCATATCGCGCGTTGCACTTACATATCATCGGTGTGTAGGATAATCAAACGCGATAACGCCAATTCAAAATGCATACGACTCGCCAAATCAAGTTTCTCGACAAGATAAAAGATATATATGTTTCCAGTTCTTGCTTTTTTTCTCCTTCTCTGCTTCTGTTTCTTTCTTCAACGATATTGATTTACTGTTAATCGATACGCTATAGATAACAATATAGTCTCCTACTACAATTAAAATAAGGAAAATGTCCTGTAGCAAGATAAAATCGCACTCTAAAGAATCACGATTCGCTGAAGATCGACTGATAAATGACTCTAACGGAGTGAAATTTTCCACTCAAAATTGTAGAGTGACATATAATTCACTCCTATAGACACTGATCTACCGCACTCGAAAATAGTACCTTTTCAAATGGAATGCGATTTCACTCCAACTTATAGAGCACATTTTTACTCTTTCTTAGAGTGGCGAATCGCTCGAAGTGCACAGGCTCAATTTTCACTTTTCATTACTTTGCATTTCACTCGTTTTGAATGATATTTCACTCTTCGACTTTTAGAGAGTAAACTGCGGATCTGAAATGTCTCTAAATACGCGTGATGTACCGCGAATAATCATCCACAATCTCGATCGAATTCACTGCAAATCCAAGTGTGTTATTTTAGCCAAAGCTCTTTTTACACATTTCTTGCCATTTTAAATTACGTCATTTCACACGGTTGAACGTATTAAAACTGTTAATTTAATTAGACGTGCTAAATAACATAATTTAACACATAGAAACGCGTAAAAAGAGCTTCTGTCTCATTTTTAGACGTTTATGCATGTAAAAATAACACACTTGAATTTACAGTGTTCCTCAATCTCATTGACCGCCGCAAGGTAATCCGCACCGATTTCGGCTCGCACTTTGCGAAGAACCGCGGCGCGGCCGCTCCGGTATTGGGGTACCGCATGCCACCGGCGTGCGTTACGTCTTCGTTTAGATATACGGCGGAGGCTGAGAAGAGATCGCGGAAGAAGCCCGACGAGATGACGACGGATACGACGGTTTACGGCCAAAGGACACGACGAACGGCCCGTGTGGATGTGAACGTGACGTTGGCCGTCGCCCGTCGGAGTACTTTCATTGGTGTTATACAACCGCGGACCGACCGCTGAAAGGAGAAATGGGAACGCACAGCGACTCTCATGCGGACCACACCGGCGGTGTGGCGGCTGCGGCTGGTTCGCAATTTAGCGACATCTTGATATAGGCGCGGTTAAGTTTATAATTGTAAATTATTTACAATTTATATTTGTTTATATTTGCAATGTTTATTAAAATAAACCTAGCAATATTATAACAAGATTATATTAAAGATTATTAAAAATTATTCAAGATTATGATTACGCATTGATCCGCGCCCCCATTACGTAAATATCTTTTATATTTTATAATTATATTATACATTTTTTAAATATATGGTACATTAATAACGATGTTGTCAATTATATTATGAAGGTTTTTTGTGAACACAAAAGATTCCTATATACGAAGAGGTTTGAGGTATCAAATATAAAGGGGAGATAATAATGTGCATTCTGCAGCATACACGTGGCGCTTATAATGCGTCGATTTTAACAATGGTGAATGATAATGAAATCATTTGTATTCCAGTCTTGGCTTTGATCATTCAGATTGACATTAATCACAAAAGTTTCGAAAACGAGTTTTAACCTCTCCGCCACTACTGGAGGTATACCTCCACCATTATGGAAGTAAGACTGAATCTGACTCATACTGCGTGTTACAAACAGATATGAACTTTTTGGAATCATCGATTAATACTTTTTTCCTTTTTGGTTATGCAGATTGAAACACGTAAATGTAATTCAATATAATTAAAACATGTAAATATAAATATGTAACTAAAAATTGCATATTAATCATAAAGTTAATACTGTTTTAAAAAATGTACAATTTTTTTCGTCAAATATCACAAAATTAATTCGTATGGAAATATACGTTTAATTTTTTATGTGACTACTGCTTTCGCGTTAATTGCGATTTTCCGGCATGACTGGAGCGATCAAATGTGTATTACAGTACGGAAATAATTGAAGGGGGGCGAGTTTTTCGCACGTGGAGGCGCCGACTTAGGTCGACGACTTTAGTCATCGTGATATGTAGACAAACCTGCGACGTATCCCGATGCATAAACAACAGTGACAATCATGTCGGCACCGCCGACCAATAATTTATCGCCGCAGTTGGTTATATTTTATCATTTTCGTTATCGAATGTGAAATTATCGAGAGTGTTGCAATTGCAGCCATCAAAGATTATTCGCCAATAAATTGAATTATTGTCATCGTTTCCAACGTCTTTAATATTACGATATATTTTGCTGAGGCTCTCAATTTGACTCTTTTACGAACAAAAATAGATTGAAAAATTTTAATTTACAAATAATATTGAATAATCAATGAGACTAACTGATGTTTAATTTTAATGCGAAAAAGTTTCTGAAAATTTTTATAATATAATTAAGTTTGTAATTTTTAGGTATGTAATAGATTTATAGATTTATAAATAACGCAAAATATCAGACATAATAAAAAATAAATCATAGAAAAGAAAAACCAAGAGTAAATTGGTAGATACTTGTTAAAAAAAGAAAGAGAAAGAATTCGCTCACTGACTTGATTCCGTAAACACACTTCCCGTAAACACACTTCCCGTAAACTCCCCCTCGCGGGACGAGCAATGTACGCGACTGATAAACCACCGCATGGGCGCGCGACGGGCGACCCTATTCACGCGAGTCGACGGCGCAACTAAAATATCCCTAGGCGCGCGACCGCCGCTGGCGCCGCTAGAAGACGACGCGGGTGAGACTCATTAGTCGAAAGGATCCCAACGCATAAACATACATTTTTTTGAGAGCGAACTATTTTGTTAAAGAAAATCCGATCCAAGTGAGAGATTGAGCATATACATCCCGATCCAAGTGAGAGATCGAGCATAACGAGCAGTTATCGGTAGTTTAACGACTCCGACAGCACGTATCGTTCCAAGTTAGAGAACGGATACATTGATTATGACGACAAGGATCGCCATAACGTATTTATGGCAAGAAGGAAGCTATTATACCAAAGGACGCCATTATTGTATCGAAGTGGACTCGTCCATTATTATCCATACGAGAGGGAATCACTTTATTCATTAAATATCGTATTGGATTGTACTCCAGAAGTTAATTACATAACCAGAGCCTTTCTTCGATCATTGGTCACAGAAGTATATATCACGAGAAATATTGGCCTAGATAATATTGAATATGATAATGGATCGCTCTTCGTACCTGATTGAAAGACATTTTTTTGTTCGTTAAATAACCTCGGGAAGTTCTACGTTGATTAAAGACTCGTTCCTTGATATTATAGTTAATAACATTAATAACGTGACACGCGTCGTTTCTTTTGATGTTCACAACCCATTCGTTTCTGTCTTTATACATATATCTTCGTTCTTATAATATCTATCTATTCATATATGTTGGCGGCATAACAATTGGTGCGTAACAATCTTACCTAAATCTTAAATTATAATTGGTTTAACTAATTATTCTTTCAATTTCCTTTTATCTATATTTTCTTTGAGAAACATTATTTATATTTTATTATTCACCGATGTAATTCTTAGCTGATGGTTATTAATACCTTGAAATTGTTTAAAATACTACAGAGATCATTACGCACTAATCATTAGTATATCAATACAAATTGTTTTGAATATTGTATGTTTATTATTACATGAAGACTTTTGTTTTGATATGTTCAACGAGTTTGATTATACGTATTGGCTTTATTGAAAGATATAATCTACGAAAGTAATTTACGTTTATTGAGAATTCCTTTATAATAAATTATGTAATCAATAATACCTAGAATTTTTCACCTCTTTTTTAAACATACTTCTTTCAACAAAACGCCAAAATTTCTGTCACTGATATTTCTGGTACACTGTATATACGGGTAGGACGAAGGCGAGTTTTGCCTCATTATGTGTTATGCCTAAGGCTCGTGCAATCTCGGTCGCGGAGAAAGTGGAAAAGTGTATCACTCACTTTATTCTCTACGTACCGGGTGATGTCGAATACAGCGACTTGTTGTTAGTAACACATACTGCATGTAATTATTGTTAGGGATATCGCAAATTCTCGTACTCAAAGTCGATGTCCCTATCGATATATCGGGGCGCCATCAAGCGTTACCGACTGCGTCGTCGGGTTTACTATCTACCATTTATTGTGATCCATGTTCTTCTCAATAGTCTGTCCGTTCTGTTTGGTTATCTCTCTACTCTCGATCATCGCGAACGCGGAGGCAAATTACTTTGTATCGAATCGTTTCGTTCATTCATTTTATGTTAAACGTATTCTTCCAATAAACACATGAGATACATTCGGCTTTACATCCGTCTCGTTTTCTCGGTCGTTACCTATCCCTGCATAGCTCGAACAGGTTATGGGCCCAGAGCCGCAACGACAAAGTGAAGAAATACTTTTTCATATCTAAATTCGCTGAATCCACGCGAGAGTTTCTTTGTTCTTTCCGGGCGTGATACGTCGTGAACGCGATATATCGACCGTGACGCGTCATAAGTAAATCATCGTCGTTAAAGTGCGTTCCGCGAATAAATCGACGATGGCACAGACAAATACAATTAACTCTACGCGATTAGAAACGCTAACCAAGGACAATTACGATACTTGGGTGATACAAGTGGAAGCATTACTCGTTAAGAACGATAACTGGGGCTACGTGAGTGGCGAGAGGCCATGCCCGAAATCTCGTGGCAATGCCGACGACGCAGCAACTCGAGCAGCCATCGCAGCGTGGGAGAACGAGGATCGCAAGGCAAAATCTGACTTAATCCTAGCTATAAATCCCTCTGAGTTGAAGCAGGTACGTGGTTGTAAAACGTCCAAAGATGTGTGGGATAAATTAAAATCCATATACGACTCGAAAGGTCCCGCGCGCAAAGCAACGTTACTCAAACGCCTTATTCAAACAAAAATGTCGGAAGGCGGGGACGTTAAGACACACATCGCTCAATTTTTCGATGCCGTCGATAAGCTAGAATCCATGGATGTTCAGATCAACGGAGATCTTCTCTCGATCATGCTTCTCTATAGCCTACCTAGCAGTTTCGAGAACTTTAGATGCGCGATAGAATCTCGCGACGCGCTGCCAAACGCTGAGCAATTAAAAATAAAAATCGTAGAGGAATACGAAGCGCGAAATCAAGTCACCGTCAACGAATCAGGCGCGATGCTCGCTCACGGCAGGCGCAACCCGAATTCGAAATCCGGCAAGAATAACGCATCGACGTCACATAACGATAAGAACGCGAAAGCACCTTTTCGTCCTAAATACAAATGCTCTTTCTGTAAGATTACCGGCCACAAATATGCTGACTGCCGTAAAAGGAAGACGCAAGAAGCCGAAAAAGCAAACAATACGGAAGCGGAAAGTTTCTTCGCGGAAGTCGCTCAGTATTCGTCATCCGAGCCCGCCAAGGGCGTAGGCGCAAGTCAATGGTGTCTCGACAGCGGGTGCACGTCTCATCTATGCAAAGACGCTCGAATGCTGACAAACTCGATGTCCACACAAAGCGACATCAGGTTAGCCAACAACGCAACAAGTACGGTGGATGCAAAAGGGAACGTAGAACTTCTCACGAGAGTTAATAATAAAACTAAAAGGATTCGACTGGAAAATACCCTGCATGTTCCAGATCTGAGAACCAACCTATTATCTGTAGCCAAGATTGTGGACAAAGGCTATCAAGTCGTATTCGGCTCAAACCAAGCATCCGTAAAGGACATCAAAGGAAATATTAAGCTCACGTCAAGGTGACTTATATATTCTGAAAGGATCCGGCGAACAAGCTAATACAGTCTCGCAGAAGAAATACTCTGATACCGAAATCTGGCATCAACGCCTCGGCCATCTTAACTTAAGAGACTTACTACTAATGTCGAAAACTCAAGCAGCATCCGGATTCAAGCTGAAGGATAACTCCAAAGTTTCGAACTGCGAAATATGCATCACACAGAAACTAACAAGTTTTCCATTCTCATCTCGAGCTAACAGATCACAGCACCGCCTCGACATCATTTATTCTGATCTCTGCGGACCAATGCGAGTAAATTCAACGGGAGGCGCGCGCTACTTCATGACGCTCATCGACGATCATACAAGATGGTGTCAAGTCTACTTTCTGAAGAGTAAGGATGAAGCAACAAGCAAATTCATCGAATTCAAGAACTTCGTCGAAAATCAGACAGGTCTCAAGGTGAAGGCTTTTCATTCGGACAACGGAAAGGAGTTTTGCAACTCCGCCATGGATCGTATATTGAAGGATTCCGGAATTCAACGACGCCTAACCATTCCGCATACTCCTGAGCAAAACGGGGTAGCCGAGCGGAAAAACAGAACGCTGATTGAAACCGCTCGTTGCCTGCTGGCACAATCCGGACTCCCGACACAATTTTGGGCAGAAGCTATCAACACTGCGAATTACATACGGAATCGTTGCATCACTAAGAGTTTGGATGGATGTACTCCTTACGAACAATGGAAAGGCGAGAAGCCCGACATAAGTCATCTTAGATCATTCGGATGTAAGGTACACGTTCTAAATAAGAATCCGAATAAGGGAAAATTCGAGCCCAGAACCGTCGAAGGCATTTTCGTCGGTTATGCTGACACTTCCAAGGGTTACCGCATCTGGATCCCGAAGGACCGAAAAGTCATTGTCGCAAGGGATGTGAAATTCCTGGATGGATTCGACACGAATAACACTTACGAAGACTTCATAAGTAATGAAACGACAAATGGTCGGACGAAGCTTCTCGATGAAGATGATGACTCACTTCAAAACCTAGGGATAGATATCGCAAACAATGATGAAATGATCCATCGTCGAGCACCCGAAGATCCAGCAGATGCTGATATCACGGCTGAAGATGAAGACGAGGATGACGATCCGCTACCATCTGCAAATGAAGATGACCACTTCAACGAAGATCAACCGCTTGTACGAGGTCCTGGACGTCCACGGAAGATTCGTACCGGGAAACCTGGTCGACCAGCTAAGCAGTACCACATGAAAGGACCGGTTTTGCAACAGAGTCGGCCCGCGACCGTTGAGGAAAATCCCGAAGAAGAGAATATGGCCGAAGATCTGGAGTGGTTCGACGCGCAGTTTGCCATGGCCGCTTCTGAAATATCTCTTTCTCAGGCTGTTTCAGGTCCAGACGGTAATGAATGGCGAGACGCTGTGTATGCCGAGATTAAGTCTCTCGTAAGCAACGACACCTGGACACTCGTTGACAGACCCAATGGCGAAAAGGTGATAGGCTGCCGAACCGTGCTGAGGAACAAATACAAGGCGAACGGAGAGCTGGAACGAAGGAAGGCCCGCGTAGTTGCAAGGGGATTCTCACAACGTCCTGGCGTAGATTTCCACGATACATTCGCCCCGGTTGCAAGACTCAGTTCGTTGAGGGCGCTCATGGCTGCGTCCGTAGAGCAAGGCATGCGGATCTCACAAATTGACATCACTACTGCCTATCTAAATGGCATAATGGACATGTTAGTATACATGGAGATGCCGGAGATGCTACAGGAGATGCTTGAGAGGATCATTGCGACCGAATCTAACGCTGTTCTGATCGAGAAGGCTAAAAAGATGTTGTATGCGCTCAAGAAGGGTAACAAGGTATGCAAGCTCGAAAAGGCAATATACGGCCTTCGTCAGGCAGGCCGTCGATGGTACGAACGACTGGACGAAGCTCTCAAGAAACTTGGACTGACTCCAACCCATGCCGACCCGTGCGTGTACTACGACAAGGAGAAACGAACGCTGGTATTGGTCTACGTAGACGATATTATCATAGCTTCTCGCGATGAAACCCGCATCATTCACTTGAAAGAAGAACTGGCCAAGGTCTTCGTAATCAAGGATCTTGGATACCCAAAATATTGTCTCGGGATTGAAATATCTCGGATCAAGGACGGGATACATCTATCTCAAGCTGGATACATCCGTGACGTTCTAGACAAATTTGGCATGACCGATTGTAAGCCAGTGAAGACACCTCTGGATGCTAGTGTCAAGCTGCATGGTGCTGTCGAAGACACGGACGTAGACGAATCAAAACTACCCTATCGCGAACTCCTAGGTTCGCTGATGTACCTGGCACAGGGAACTCGCCCTGATATTGCTCACGCAGTAAGCGCACTAAGCCAATGGTGCACCTCTTTTAAACGAGTCCACTGGACATCTGCCAAGAGGGTACTCAGATACCTCAAGAGCACCATCAACCACGGATTGTACTACACGAAATGTGGAAAAGCCCTTATCGGATATACGGATGCTGATTGGGGCAACTGCGGCCTGGATCGCAGGTCGTACACTGGATCTGTGTTCCTACTAGCCAACGCTGCTATATCGTGGGAGTCGCGAAAGCAAAGAACCGTGGCTCTCTCATCCACTGAAGCGGAGTATACCGCCCTTAGCGATGCTGCAAGGGAAGCCATTTATTTATCTAAACTTCTTTCAGAGATTGGGTTACCATCACTCGGGAAGGTAACACTTCATAACGACAACCAAGGCGCTGCGAAGCTGGCTGTCAACCCGGTCTTCCACTCCAGGTCAAAACACATTGACATTAGATGTCATTTTATTAGACAGGCCCTGACGGATCACCGGATCAACCTCGTCTATACACCCACGGAGGACATGATCGCCGACGTTCTTACCAAGGCACTACCGAGCAGCAAACATTCGTTCTGTACCAATGGACTTGGGATGAAAGACATCGCAGCCTCACGCACTCAAATTTGAGAGAGGGTGTTAGGGATATCGCAAATTCTCGTACTCAAAGTCGATGTCCCTATCGATATATCGGGGCGCCATCAAGCGTTACCGACTGCGTCGTCGGGTTTACTATCTACCATTTATTGTGATCCATGTTCTTCTCAATAGTCTGTCCGTTCTGTTTGGTTATCTCTCTACTCTCGATCATCGCGAACGCGGAGGCAAATTACTTTGTATCGAATCGTTTCGTTCATTCATTTTATGTTAAACGTATTCTTCCAATAAACACATGAGATACATTCGGCTTTACATCCGTCTCGTTTTCTCGGTCGTTACCTATCCCTGCATAGCTCGAACAATTATTCTAACTCATTATTATTTAGGAAATACCTTGTTTAACTGACTAATTAACAATTGCTAATTCCAGTCGAAGCTTTAATATCGCACGACTATTCTTACCTATTTATTTACGATAATCTACGATTTATCACGCACCTTCTCTTTTCAACTTCATGTTACAGACAATTGATATTAGTTTGGCGCAATAATAGTAGCAACTTGACCTCAGAGTTTCGGACGTAAGCTCGAAACGTTTTGAATCCAGCCATTTAATGCAGTTTCAAGTTTTCGTCAGACGAGTGCCGAACAAGGAATAACTTAAATCTACGCGTTGATGATTTTAAGCTAGAGATGTTCGAATCAAATTGAATCGATTTTCATTTTCTCTTTTAAACTCGAATCGAATCGAATCGACAAACTTTCATTCGGATCGAAGCGAATCGATTCGTTGAAATATAATTTTTTTAATTAATAATATAATTTATTATTAAATTGAATTTTAACACGTAAATAATAATAGAATGTTTTTATGTGGAAAAATAATATTAATTATATAGTATAGATTCTTTTTAAAGCAAGAAACTTATTTAAATATTTAATATAAAACTAATAAAATATACTTTATTTAATATGTCACAGTAACTGAAACAATTAGGCGAAAAAACATAGATAAATTATTGAAATATACTCTTATATAATATTTAATAACATTATCCAATTACATACATAGTAATTAAAATAAAATAATATATTTTATTTTATTGTCAATACTCATAACTTACTATTTTTTACGCATATTCAAACTTTTACTTATAATAATTTTATAAGGTCACGGGACATGTCAAAAATTAGAAATAAACTATTTGACTGCTACTTAGCCACTTAATGAGCGATTATAATACTAACAATGAATGCACTCACTGAATGCATCTATTAATATGATCGTACTTTTGTTTATTAACGGAAAATATGGTGATTTTATAAAATTGACAATGTACGTGTATGATATTCGTATTCAATCCATCTAGATTTGAAATTTTCGAATAGTTCAGATACGAATCATAGAAATTGGAATTTGAATCGAATCGAATCTTACCCGATTTAATTCGATTCAATTCGATTCATATTCAAATAGCACATCTCTAGTTTAAGCCTCTCTCGTCTGATTAATTGAGTTCTACGCAAAATTGAGAATTAAAAATTTGGGTAAGGAGAACCTAAATATCGGATCGCTCCGGTTCCGATTTCACAAATATATACGACATCGATACATAAACGTTGTAACATGATTCGTCAAGAAAATTGACCAGTTGTCACATGGGTCGAGTATCATTATTTCGGCAATGACTCAAAACAAATGAACGCACGACGTACGACGCTGATCGTAAACACATGTTTATCCGGTTATAGATTCATTCAGTCGCGTTAATCTCGAAATAGCGATGTAGCTGCACGAAAACAGTCTTTTGCGAAGCCACGATAATGACATTGCATACGTTCGGTCATCCCATGATGAATCCCCAATGGTATATATATACATATATATTAATATGTACAGACATAAAATTAACCTAGGAAAATTTACTCTATTAGCTCATATACATATATACATTTAATTTTACGCGTTCCAATGTAAATATGTACTATCCATTAAGCCTAATTCGTACTTATTTCATAAAAGCTTTACAAAAAAAAGAACGCTATCAATATACAATAAAAAACTAAAACGTCAAGTATACAGATATTGATCGCAAGACGATTGATTTTTCATCGTATCAATTGTTGTACGCGTATCAGTGTATAATCGCAAGCCGCGCGCTACGTTAAAATTGCAATGCGCGCTCTCTCTCTCTCTCTCGTGGAACAAGTCGCGTGAAATCTCACGCCGCGATATCAGTGCGATACAGTGACAAAGGGAAAAAGAGAGAGTTAAAGGAATGGCGATAAGAGTAATAATATCAACGACAGGTATTTGTTATTCCGGGCCGCCTCGTTGACCCAGCATATCGTTTCACACGCGCGCGCGCGAGGTCTTTAATTCTCATTCATAAGTATCACACGCCGCGCCATGTGGCACGGCGACGACGTTGCGTATAGTGCAACGTCATTCGGCTAGATTGCATTCGCGAGCCGCGACGATGCAACGGCACGGCCGGCCGCGGTCGGCACGAGGGAAGCGCGGCGGAAAATAAATTACGCACGTTGACTCCCGAAGGTGAAGTTGATTTCGTAAAACGCCGCCGTAAATATTATTTCTATTGTGACGTGCTGTTTTGCAATGGCGGAAAAATTCATCCGATTTACGTTCGGTTCTACCTATCACACATTCCTGTAACGGAAGACATATATATGTTTTAACAGAAGAAAAAGAAAAAGTAGAAAAGTATCTACGAGCGACTATCTCGGAGTACAAAATTAAAAGGAACTTACTTAACGTTATATTATGTCTGGTATTTTAATAGAGAATATTGGATAACAAAGGCAATAGTTAGCCAGACCATCATGAAATCTCAGGGTTCCTTTTTAATGCGTCACAAATGTTATTCTTCTTTTATTTTGCCTGGCTTAAACGTCGACAGTTAAATGAGATGTAATCTTTCGTAAAAATGTCGACCCCACGCATCTTCCTTCCCCTATGCTGTCCAGGATAATTCTCTCTGCCTCCGTCTGCTCCTCAAGATCTCGAAATACCTGGCGCCGTGTGTATATAAACTGGAGGTGATAACGAAAACTACTATCCACCGTGCGCGCAAACTTTGGCGTCGCGAAGTTAACGAACCGTCGACCGTGGATTAATTGTTTAAGCGCTGCACCGTAACAGCACGTTTATGGCAAAGATAACGAACCGAGTTTTACAACGTTTGCCGAGAAAACTTTGCGGTGTTAACGAACGCAGCCTCAGGCACAAGAGCACGTTTAAAGAAACACGGCGATTTTGTTTCTTTAATTTATATAACGAAGATAATTGCTAGGAGATATATTTCTTATATGTTCTGTCATTGGATCCTAATTATATTAAGAGACCTGATAAACGTTTTCTTCGTCTATTTTTACACAGAAAATACTTTCATCTAGTCTCACAGATAACAGATTTGAGAATTTTATTTCTAATGTATTTTTTTCCTGCTTCTCAAATTTCACTTATTTCTGCTTCTAAAGAAAACAGTTATTTCAGCATTTTTTTTTCTAATAGACCTATTTTTCTACATGGAACATCTGTAAGACAACATCTGCATTCAGAAAACCATAATTTCTTTGAACTATTCCGAGACGATTTTCCTTTAGGTTTCACATTTCAGTTTCGAACAGAGCAGAATAGAACAGATTATATATCTTTCCATTTTTAGACCTGTAATATATATTTTTAGGAGTGTAGTTTCACAATCTTTGGAATTGCGGGTATCGTGCACAGATTATGATTGTCAATGCAATCCATCATCATAGCCCAGACAGCACACAATATCCTATGAATGTCCATCTTATGTTCGGAATGCCTAATATAAACGTTATATGGATATATATAGGATATTGGTGCTATTGGGGAGTACAATCGTAGTAAATACTGCAGTTATCTATACTATACAAATATAAAATTGAAATTGATATCGCGATATCGTTTCGTAAACACTAGTGACAAATCCATTCGTGTACCTCGAAAAATAAAGTCGCGTTAAGTGTTTATTTACATGTATATGCCATTTTCAGTCGGGCTGGTTCATTGTAGCCTAATATCATTTGTGTGAATTTTTATACTTATTTCCATTCAACTGCGCGCCGATTATTTGGCGGTATCGAAACTCGAAACACAGTTATTTGGAAACAATAAATTCAACACATTTAAATTGACAATTTGACATTTGATACCAATAAGCCCTTTAAGTCATTTAAATTTAAATGACTGTAAAGAATTCATTGTGAAAAATATCATCTACTGTAAAAAATTTATTGCAAAAAATATCATCCCAGAGTTCAAATCTTATGGATCTCCCTCCATTCCGTAACAGACGTCTTTACCAATTCGACCATTGTGCACTCAATAGGAGGTCCAGGGTCGAACCCTGACTGGGATAATATTTTTCGCAATAAATTCTTTTTACGGTGATTTTAAGGATACTTATCAGCATCAAAAGTTAAATAGGAATTTACTATGCCAACGAATAACTATGTTTCAAGACCGAAATAATCGGCGCGCAGTTTAAGTAAAAATAAGTATAAAAAGTTACACAAATATTATTAGGCTACAAAATGAATCAGCCTGGATCAAAGATAGTATATCCTATCTACTTGTTAGAATAATCTCTTATCAGTCAAAACTTACTAGTAATATTTTCTTTAATTTTTATTCTTAACTTTTAATACTATAACAAAAGAATTTATCTCGCCTTGAAAAAATCAATTAATTTCTTTCTTAATCACGCTTTTAATTTACTCTGACCAATGTTATAGTAACATTTATTATTTTTAGTAATTATTTATTAATTTAACATACACGTTTCCTCAAGACGCCGTTCCATCATCCCTTCTTCGATCCTTCAATTAGTCACGATATAATGCCGATGATTACTATCCGCCCTAAGTAAAATGTTGCCCTTTACAGGCGTGACTTTTGTCATACGGGAAGGGTTACTCGTCGGTTAACCGGCACAAAGGGTGGTGTAGACGGCACTTCTCCGTTGAGTGCGCACTCAAGGTGTAGTCTTTTGAAAGCTGTTTTTATCGCGATCTGTGACACCAACCCGCGCCCAACAAAATAAACGCGACGGGAATATTCACACGCGTTTTTCTGAGAAAGTCTCTATTTTTTTATAAGCGCATATTCTCAGTCCTCTTTCTCATATTACACCGAATCGGAAAAAAAATCAATAAACATCACCGAAAGCACAATTACTTGTATCTGTATCTGTATCTATATACATTTTAAATGTATAATCGTATCACTGGCTGCGATAATCCAATCGAAAGGAGGACCTATGTGTTATTACTAACAGCTCTCACAAAGTATTTCTGATATAGGTATATAACCAGTATATTGTACTGGTTGTATATATAACCAGTATAGTACTGGTTGTATACATATATATACATATATACAGGGTGTCCCAGAATTTACCCGACATACTGCGGAACATATTCTACAAGTGAAAATAAGAAAAAATGTTATATGAAGTTTACCTAGAAATGCTTTATTACAAAGTAATAAAAAAATATTAAAACGGAACATGAACTATAAGTAACAATTACCTAGTTACCTTCGAGATCACTAGATTTAACGTTTCTTGATTTTTACTTACGGGAAACTTTAAATATAACTCAGAGGTCAGAGCACCATTATTACCTATTTCATGTTCCGTTTCAATATTTTGTTTATAATTTTGTAATATAGCATTTCCAGCCAAACTTCATATAATATTTTTTTCCTTCATTTTACTTGCAAAATATGCTTCGCAGTTTGTCGGGTAAATTCTGGGACACCCTGTATATACTATAAAGATTCTGATTTTTGTAAGTTGGCTTTTTTTAAGAAAATGTTTTATTTTTTATTTATTTAAATACCTTAATCTAAAGGGCAAATAAATGTCAGTCGAAAATCGCAAGAAATTGATTTGGAGAGCCTAAAGATTATGAATAAAAGAGGTGAGTTGTAACCCGTTTCGAAAATGATAAGCTTAAATTATATTTTATCAATATTAATAAAGAAAAGTTTCAAAATGTTTAAAAATAATTTTATAAGAATATTAGAGAAGTCCACTACCTAGATCAACATACTTCAGGTCTATGGCCAATACATTATCGAATGCATACTCAAGTGGCGATAAAGAAGTGGACAGCAGGTAAACAAACTAGATGACTATGAATACCGATTAGATGATTTATGAACTAGCAAATATGTGATCAAATCGGACGGCGGAGGGTAGGTAAATCGTATCCAAAGCAATTTTCGATAATGGCAAGAAAAAATTTCGATGATAACATTATTTCTGAGAAAGGAAAATATCGTACGTGGGCATTAGTTATAACGTTTGCACTGAGCCATTGATAATTTTATGATACTCGGATTAAAGTACGATAAAAATAAATGCTTGTAAGATACGTGTACGATAAGTTCCATTCGAATTTCATTCATTTTATTATTATGACTATTTTTGCCTTGTAGCTCAAGTTCAAGAACATCAACCGAACTTAAGAGACGCTCATTTAAATGGACGCTACTTAAATACATCAAAAGTTTTTATTAAGTTAAAAGAAAAATTTGCAAACTGGAGATAAAAATAATATTTGTCTAATATTAAAAAAATTGCAAAATCTTTATTATATATTTTTTCCAGAAAGTACTGAAATTAAAGACTTAATTATACCGGCCCATTCGTTTTTAAACAAGTATTTTAATATTTATCCGATTTTTTTATCAGTTAATAAAAGATCAATTCTGAAATAAATCCTGAGACAAAGTTGAGAATAAAATTCTAGAATTGCTATTTTATACTGTTGTACATTACTTTAAATTGCTATACGCCCGCTATACGGAGCAGAAAGTACCAATTTTCCTCCCTAGGGAGGAAAGTAAGCCCTGGCGTAAAATTGACCACTTTCGCCCTTCTCTACAGGCATAAAAAGTCGGACTTTCCGTGGAGGTGTTGTGAAATGGTATATTGTACACCAAGGGGCGAAAGTAGCGTTTTTCAGACAAGAATTACTCAGACACGGAAATGTCCATGATAGATAATTAACAAATCCACCTGTGTGTGGTATTCGCGGGATCATGCGCCGATTACTTCAGTGCTTTAATTCTATTTTTCTACCGAATTCTTTAGGAAAAATGCATTACACTCGAGTCGATAATTGCATTTTTTGCGTCTTACGTGCATAAATTACGTCATTCACTTAATACGATGCCATCTCGGGCACCTACAACGCCATACAATAATCGATTGCGATTACTTAATCAAACAAGTTTCTTCTAAATCTAGATACAATTACATAATTGCGGAAAGTCCTACGTAATAAAGATTATTTTTTGTATTTTATACATTTAGTTAACATACTTTCTAAATCT
The DNA here is from genome assembly GCA_030770255.1 of Temnothorax ravouxi. Taxonomy (NCBI): domain Eukaryota; kingdom Metazoa; phylum Arthropoda; class Insecta; order Hymenoptera; family Formicidae; genus Temnothorax; species Temnothorax ravouxi. Next base: position 67,293 of record JASTWP010004350.1, read on the forward strand.
CATAGAGTAATTTCGCCACTAATAATATAATTAGAATGATTGGGATAGTCACCCCAAAAGAGATAATTGCCACTATAATTTAAGTAAATATGCGGGCACTCATAAGGTATAGAAGTAAATTTTTTATATAAATTTTTAAAACAGATACTCTATCGAAGTGATGGATTCTCACTCTAAAGCTAATCATGATCGACTAAAGATTGACTGATAAATGACTCTAACAGAGTGAAATTTTCTACTCAAAATTGTAGTGTGACAAATTCATTCCTATGGACACTGATCTACTGCACTCGAAAAGAGTGTCCTTTCACTCAAATGGAGTGCGATTTCACTCCAACTTATAGAGCAAAATTTTACTCTTTCTTAGAGTGGCAAATTACTCCAAGTGCACAGGCTTAATTTTCACTTTTCGTTACATTTGCATTTCACTCATTTTGATATTTCTCTTGAATCTTCGACTTTTAGAGAATGTATGAAGAGTAGTTATATATTACTTTGTATCCGCGCACAGATGTAACGTAGTTAGTTTAATCGCCTTGATATTGAAATCTAGAAACTGATATTGGCTAATATAAAATGGAAGTTTTTAATCGATCCCCTTAGGGTTACAATTCTCATCCATCACTACCCTTCTCCTCTCACTTAACCCTTTGGACCAACGGCTTAACGTCTCTTTCCGAAAGACGAAGCCCAGTTTTCTCCGCACGAGAATCCTTTTCTCGCACGGAGGACGCAGCTTTCGGAAATAAATTCCATGTTTTCGTGCTCAACCATGCTTGGACTCGAACCTGGTTTCTCAGGTTACGAATCTGGCGCTCTACCACCAGACCACAATGCCGCCCATATTGGCTAATATAATTGGATATATTTATAGAAGAACAGGCAGAAATTGTGGCAGATAAAGTTCAAAATTACGAAAAGTTCCGAAACGTGAAGTGAGATCGCATAATATAGCTAGAAGCATTCTATAAGCCATACCAATTCATTTCTCCGTATTGTCTTCTGCTACTCGTACCGTTTAATTTCGAACATGAGATTGCAACCCGTTCTTCTTCCCGTGGACACAAAGAGAATCTTCCCCTCGTAGAGGCACTCGTAGAAGCGCTTAACGTATCACACGCAAATGAAACACGGAATCGCGTTTAACGATGACAATCTCGGGTCAAAGCTCGTTCTCAAGTCATCAATGTTCATCATAGACCCGCATGACGCGCCCTGACGTACCGCTACTGATGTAATAAGCACATGGCGGAAATAGAGATCGAGATAATAAGCTTTAATCCACCATCAGCACGTGCTACTTGACCTATTAGATATATTACGAAGTATTTTTCTAATAAACATGACAATGGAATTTATTATATAATAAAATTCTTTTACTATCAATTTCGTGTTATTAAAAAACATTCAAGTAATATTTAAGTTAAAGCTTAAACACTAATATTATATTTATGTTGTACAAAATATATATAGTAAATATATTGAAATATATAGATAGTAAAATATTATTGTGGATTAAATTATTTTTAAGTTATATAATAATTATATAGAAATAGCGCAAATTGTAAACTTATTACTGTGTCAAAAATGACAAAAAATTTACTCGTTTTTATTCTATTTACTCTATTCGTATTTACTCTATTCGTCATTTTTTCTCGTTTTGGCAGAAAATTAGTTTAATTTTAAATAGTTCCGTATAATTAAAAATCTCTTAACTATAATTGGCAGCTCGATAGGTTTAGTTTAGAATTAAAATATCGAAATATTGGGTATCGGGAAATAAGAGATCGCACTCCGCGCGGTGGAAAGTAGTTCAACTTAAATTAGGTCCTCCAGTAGTAATAGACAATCGAGCAAGACGTTTTCCTAGCGGTGCGAAGTAATAGAAATCTGAATGGAAATTCTGACAGCAGGGAAATTGAAATAAATATTCAAATAATGTAATCGAAAAAATAAAACATTAAAATGACTTTCTTTTTTAATAAATCCCGGAACAAGTTTTTTAACAGTTTATAGAAAACAAGTTCTACTATCGGATGCGTTTAAAAAATCCCTGAAAAAGAAACATTCCTCTTTCCGGTCTCCCCAAACGTGCCCCGATCTACTTACTTGTCTTCGAGAATTAAAATAAAACGTCCGCTGACGTACACGGTACGCAATTATTTCGCCGACGATCGATGATATTGTACGTTTCGAAAGCGCAAATTGCGGATAACGGAACTGCCATTTAATAGCGTGGACTGAGAAGGAAGAGGAGGGGTAAATTACGTGACTCGTCCGAATTATTTCGTTCGATCGTGACTTTGATAACGGGGGACAGGTTGTACTCTGCTCGAATACCCGTCGATCGATAAGCGGTGGGGCATCAAAGTATCGCCGCCCATCAGCTGTTTCCGCGCAAAGAATGGCCGGGGCCGGGGCCGGGGCCGGGGCCGAGCGGATTCAGCCGCGACTTTGGCAGCTCGTTATTCCATTACGATCGATGGATCGCGCGATGGACGCGAGGCGTGTCGCTCGGACTCCTCTCCTCTGCGACCATGGGTCGCGATCGCGTGTCTTCCTGTGTGTGCCGGGCCGTATGAAGGATATTAAACCTTTTCGGCCCGGCAAATCCCGCCTATATTATCGCTTCTTCTTGCGTAACCGTTTCAGCAGGTCCTTTCATTATTTGTCCGATAGCCTCGTTGTTCTTGTACAGTTAACTCATTTATAGCCATGAATCCAAGTCGTTACATTAGTGATATTTAAAGTAAGTAAACGATCGCAGAAAAAAATTAAACCTAAATATTGTGTACGTGTGTATATTTTGAGGTATTAAATTATTCTCTTAAAATTCTATTGTCACTATAAATAAGATATTAGATATTATTGTTATCCTTTCTCATAAAATGATGTAAAATACTCGTATGTTATAGTAATAAATAAAAATAAAGTATAAATGCTATAGTCAATAAATTCGAGTTCACAATCAGAAAAAAGTCTGCGGCAATTAAGGGGATAATTATCGCGAAATTAAGATACTTTCGAGGAGGTCTCACGTATTATCTGGCACTTCGGCAATTATGTATCAAAATTATGGCGGAGTAACAATATGCCCATGCAGCGGACCGGCAATCTTTTTCATCGTAACCTTCTTCAGCAAATTTTCGCAAATCTACACTAGGAAGTAATAATAAAAGCAAATGTACGCAGTTTGGCGCAATTATTTAGCTAATGTCGCGATATGCTTCGAGACGCTGCCTTAAGCTATCGTCACACAAAGCTGGCTATATAACTGGTCGTATAACGCCGTATAACGCCGTATAACGTCGTATTACAACGTACGTTTTATTGTATATATTGTATATAGTGCGTTTTTATAATAATATCTTCCAAAAATATAGTTTTTTCCAAAAATTATTGTATATCCTGAACATTTCTAGTTTATATTCTTCAACTTTTTCTTTGAAAAAAAATCTATGTAAGGAAATGTAAAAATATACAGAAAAATTTCTATGTTATGAAATTAATCATATACACGTCTTTACATTTTTTTTAATAAAGATTCCTCATATATTTCTGTCTAATATTCAAGATCTACATGTTTAAAAAAAAATCATGTAAAGGTGCAAGGTGATATGGAATTGCTCAACAATGTCTATATTTTTTAACAAAATAAATTAATAAATTTACAAAAAATTTAATTTTTTATTTGTCACTTTTTTATATCAATTGTACATAATTAGACTGTCTTCTTTGTATGTACACAAAATGCATATATTGTACTCGTATATAGTAAATACATAATACGTGTATGAATGACTATACGTAATACATATGTATAAATAACTATACATATATGTAAATTGTTTGAAAAACTGATTCAAAAAATGATCCAAAATAATTCGAAATGTTTAATAATCTTAAATATTGATACAAATATTCACAAACCAATAAAGCCATATGCGGTCTGGTTATATTGGCTTTTTCTACTAACGAAATTTTGTATCAAAAAACCTTCTATAAAAAAGACATATTTCTCTATTTAGTTTATTCTATTTCAACAATACAATTCTACGCGCAACTATAATTTTTTTTCTAAAAAAAAGTAATTAATTTAGACTCTTATTTAACTTATTCGTACGCAGAGATTTAATCGCGCTCTCCTTGATTACCAAATGCGCGTATGCCTGCCGTTATTATTACGAAGCGGAAATGAGTGATTCATCAGGACCGATAATACGACCGCCAGGTTCTCGTGTGAAAGCTACCTAACAAGTACGACGGTATCTCCAGGACAAAAGAAGGGGGCCACGAAAAGAAGCGGCCCGATTTTATGGGGCCTTATTATCAGCTTTACTTGCTTCTCTCCTTTGATTTTGTCTTATTATTGCACACGCAAAACGGACCATGCTCTCCCTCACCGACACTTTTTCCACGAAATACGTTAGTTCTGCGAAAGATTATTCATCAAATAGAAAAATTATCATGCATTTTTCATTTACTGACGAAAATTTGTTTCATAGTTCAACGCTATCACATAAAAATTGGCGTTTATATAGACATAGTATAATCGTCATAGTATAACCAATATATAAATCGTTAATCAAAGAACTTCGTGTAATAATTGAATTCCTATATATATATATAACTAGCTGGTTACCCGGGCTTCGCCCCGGAGGACATGTGTAATAAGACACAAAAATAGTCTCTTCCTCTCTCTCTTTCCCTCTCTCTTTCCCCCCCCTCTCTCTCTCTCTCTTTCTTTTTCTTTCTTTTTCCCTCTCTCTTTCTTTCTCTCCCCCTCCCTCTCTCTCTCTCCCCCTCTCTCTCTCTCCCTCCCCCCTCTCTCTTTCTCTCTTTCTCTCCCCCTCTCTCCCTCCCTCTCTCTTGCTCTCTCTCCCTCTCCCCCCTCTTTCTCTCTTTCTCTCCATCTCCCTCTTTTTCTCTCTCTCTCTTTCTTTCCTCCTCCCTCTCTCTCTCTCTCTCTCTCTCTCTCTTTCTTCTCTCTCTTTCTCTCTAAAATGCTATAAATTGAAAAATATTACTTTTTTATCTACTGAAGTTCAATTCCGTCATATACAATTCTTTGAGATTCACTCAATTATTTCCTAAAAATTTGGAAAAATTTCGTAACCAATTTCCAAAAAGATCGGTAACAAAGAACTATACAGTTTATAGCACTCCTTGGGAAATTTTACCCCTGTTTTATATACAATTCTTTAAAATTCGTCAAACTTCTGATACCGGTTTTCAAAAAAATCGTTAACGAAAAATGATATACTTTTTATAGCACTACTCGGAAAATTTAAACCTTGCTTTATGTACAATTCTTTGAGATTCGATTATTCGGAACCGGTTTCCAAAAAGATCGGTAACAAAAAATAGTACACTTTATAACACTCCCCGGAAAATTCTATTCCTTCTTCATGTACAATTTTTTGAGATTCAATTAATTATTTTCCAAAAAATTTGAAAAATTAAAAAAACCGGTTTCCGAAAAAATCGGTAACAAAAACTGTACACATCATGGCGCTCCCCAGAAAATTCTACTTCTACTTCATATACAATTCTTTAAGATTCGGTCAATAAACTCCCGAAAAATTGAAAAAATTTCGATACCGGCTTCCAAAAAGATCGGTAACGAAAAATTATACACTTTATAGCACTCCCCGGAAATTTCTACCCCTGTTTGATCTATAATTCTTTGAGATTTGGTGAATTATTTCCCGAAAATTTGAAAGAATTAGAAAAACCGGTTTCCAGAAAATCGGTAACGAAAAACTATACACATAGTGGCACTCCCCGGAAAATTCTACCCCTATTTCATATACTTTTGACAAAAATTTGGTTCAGGGGTTTGGGCTGGGCGTTGATGAGTCAGTCAGTCAGTCAGTCAGTCAGGACATCTTCCTTTATAGATATAGATATATATATTATATAAATATCAGCTATATTAGAGTATATTATATAAGACAGTAATTAAAAACTTATATACTTTAAAACGTGTTTCAGAAAAGTACCGAAGTGAATATACTATATGTAACATAAAAACGTCTTGGATTTTCTTATCAACTCAATTATTCCTTATGTCTACTTTCTTAGCCTTAAAAACCGAGTTCTGAAATAAACAGGAATTAGGTCGTACTACTGTTGTAATACAACGTTTCCAAATATTCGCCAGATATGTTTTTATCCCCACTGTTAGCGCAGTAGTAAAAGTATCAGCTTGGCTCTCTGACGTTTCTCGGGCGGAATCGGAGCGCGATAGATAACCTTCGTGTTAAGGTTAAACCGGTCTTTAACAACGGCAAAGAGAAAATACATAAATAATACTTCGTACGAAAATGTATTCGATAATTTAGTATATCGGATGACAAGCGATCTCGAAATTCGAATTACTCAAAGGTTACTCCACAAGATGTGAATGATTTTAAACGCGGACAATCTCCAATATCGAGGTAACTGATTTAATAAAAGTATTCATAAAATTACAGTCTTAATAAAAGCGAAAGTGTATAGTCACGCTATTTTTTTTTTAATTCGCACCTCCATTGAAATAATGAATCAGTTAAAACGACAACGAATTTCCACGGTAAAAGAAGCACATCATTGATTAGACAAAATAAAACTGCATGTAAATCATATGCAATTCAGATTATAATAAACTCTTAATTAATAATTTTTCATATCTATTAATCAACCAATTGACACGACAAAAATTAGAGGCGTTTAAAATAAAGAAAAATTGTAACGATTAAAAATGTGCGAAATAATAATATTCAATAACATAAAATTATCGTGAGGTAACAGCGATACCTTTTTGTAAGTTTTAACTATTTATTGAATATTAGAATCAACTAGTTGAATACAAGTTTCAGAGCCATATTTTATCCGTAAAATGTTGGTACGTGTAATTAACAACGCGTTTTCGCGTTTTCGCGGGCGTATTGATCCGCTAGCTCATAATGCAGTTAATATATGTTCGTTTCTACAACTAATATTTACTCAGCTAACGCCTGGGCTCTAACGCGCTGCTCAAGCATGGTATTACAAGTAAGATAAGCCTTAGGAGCACGTACGTAAAGCACGGCGTTTTGCAGGCCGCACGGGTACGATAAAAATGCTGAGGGAGGCCAAGGTTAACATTCGAACGATATTCTAAAACACAATAGGGGCACACACCAATGTGTCTTCAAAGACGTCATATTACACGTAACAAATAAAATTCGCGAAGTCGAAATAAATTCCTGGAGCGTAAAATAAAATTAATAATCAAAATCTACATCCTAAACGCGTTTTATCAAAAAAGTATTTGCACACCCAGTTTTCTTACGATAAATTTATTCAAAGGAATAATACATAATTACGAATTGTGTCCATAAGTATAATTTATTATATTACAGTACATTGTACACACAGTACACACAATTCATAATTATACGCGCGCACGCGTATGTAATGCATGTATATATGTAAAAAGTATTTCTCAAAACTAGAATAATTAAAAATGTGATTTTTTATTTGGATGAGCACAGCGCGTGTTCATTTTACAGCAACAAATAACGTAAACATTTAAAAAATATTTTTATGTACCGACATGAGTATACAAAGTGAAGCAAGCATATATAAACCTATTCTCAAAAAAATAGAGTTATTTATAGACATTAATTGCCAATGGCTATGAGCAAGAGTTAAGGAAGATCGCGAAATTCTTTCCAATTATTAAAATCACAAATCGCAATGGTTAATCGAGATTTAAATAATAAGCTTTAATAATTTTTATTAGGATCGATATTATTTTTTCTAATAACAAGTATATTTTATCGTATTCGAAATATGGCAACGGGATTAACAATCTCGATGTTATAATAGTATTGTGATATTTTCAAATTTCCTCGAAACTTCTGTAGGATTTTTAAACTCTAATTCGCATTTAATTTTACGGCATTATTTTATTTCCGATTTTTTGTGTATTTTATATTAATATTGAGTTTTGTTTATTTTTATCCATTTCTCTTCTTTAGACTATATCGAATCATAAATGTAAATTATGCATTTCCCCAATTTATCAAGCCCTTCTCCTTTCCCCCGAGTTAATCGTGAATATGTAAAATATTATAAAAAACTTATGATAATCTTTTAGATCCTATGTACCAATCCACAGTTTTATTTATAAAACCTATTTATAACTTGCCCGCTACACCGAAATGAATATTCATTGAGCTATTTCGGTTTTGTATTTACACGAGAAAACTACGATCGCCTAACGGTACCTCATAACTCTCGTATTAAACGTCGATTTACCGAAAATAATTATAATATTAAGTAGATTCCATCAATATCACATTATATCACAAAGATTTAGTAAATTAATATCGACGGCTGTCAATACGAATTAATATCGTTACATTTATTACATCGAGTACCTATCAGCGTTCCAACCAAACATCCAAGTAAACATATTTTAAATAATGCAGTTTTTATCAAGTAGTAAATGCTTTACGCGATAAGATAAAAAAACATTTATATAGTATTACAAAAAAATTCTTTAAAAAATGTCGTAGACAGGAGTAAAATCTTACGTCATATTCAAGCCTTCATTTCGGTCTTTTATTCCGATCATAAATTCGTCATAGCGACCTCCCTCATCGTGATCTCCGCAAACAGTAAAATATCTCGCATAAAAAAGAGAGGAGGGGCTTTTTCCTCACTTCTCGTATTTGTCCAATCGATCAGGCGAGGTACACGGACACACATAACTCTATTCGCTAATCGGCGCTCGTCAGTGCAACAGCTCACGTTCCTGAGGATTTTCGAAGGTACTCCCCGAGCGATCGCACCGCGTCGCATTGCGTCGCGTCGCGTCGCGCAGTCTCGAATTTTATCCCTTCGCATATAATTTATCCCGGGTGGCAGACGTGATCGGCAAGCGACGTCCGGTCCATACGCCGTTCGCTATGCGAAAGGAAAAAAAACACGAAATTCTATACGGGCTGTGTTCGACGAGTCGGCGGGATGAAATCGGCTGCGAAATGCCGCACCTCGTCAAACGGTGCAATAGGAATGCGTGATAACGTGCGAATGTACTATCTCTTCTCGCTTATCGATAAAGATATCTCCGCTTTATATATGATATAAAAAATTATGAAGCATTCCTTATCAGTCGCGATAAGCCTAATTAGTTGACAAACTGAACGACTTACAATTAGTAATATTCATACCCATATTTCGAGATATTTATCATAAACTTTTTGCAATTAACTTTCTTGTAATTTTATACTCATTGATTTATATATGTATCGTCTCGTAACTATTAATTTACTTTCGTATAATTTATTTGAGCACTTCATGGTATTTTAATTTGATTTCTTGGAGGTGTGCTCTTAACCGGCAATTTTCTCAAAGTATTTTAAGAATTAAAGTGCACCGATTCGCACACGCGTTTAGCGTCGAATTATTCACACTGCGTGACGTTGACCTACTGAGGTTATTGTCGGAGGTGGCCAAAATTAGTGAAAATGTCGCGCTTCAATGCGCCATTGTGACAGGATGACACGGCCGTAAACGTAGACGTCGATGAGAAACGCTTTCAGCTGCTTCTGCTTTTGGAACGTCAACATCGCGAAATTTTTCATCGCCTAATTGTTACACACAAATATAATTCCTAATATAAATGCGCTCCTCGCTACAAGTAATATTTACTGTTAAATATTAAAGGATGATATTTAAACCAATACCATGAGTTAAATAACATTTTGTTATTTTTAACATTGTTCTAGTTAAATTAACGATCTATTGAGTAGTAATAGTGGCAACCTATAAGAATGGTTAAAAATGACTCAAATTGAGTGTAATTTAACACTACACGAATTTAACAGTGCAGTTTAACTCACGAGGTAGAGCATGGTGAAAAACACAACACCGCAAAATACCAATGACGCAGTACGCGAGACACGTGCAAAAATAATCTCGATACACTTGTAGGCGAACTCCGACCGAACGTGTAGCATCAGAGCGAACGCAGCATCGAAGATGTTCCTTCAAAACAGTAATACTGCAAAATTATTTTTAATCGGAACTATTAGAGCGCGTTCGAATTGAAATTTCGCGTAGATCGGACTATGTCGCGTTCTTTTCACCCTCTATACTGCGGCTTGAACATGAAGAGTTATATACAAACAGTACCTATCCCGAACGTAAGTCAAGCGTACAATGCATCTAATTTCTCACAGTTAAGTCTGCGCCCCTCGAAAGACGCATCCCCCGAACACGCTGCAACCCCTATATTCGAATCACACGAGCCATTGCACTCACGGTCAGTACTCGACCGGGGTCGGGAGGAAACGAGAAAGAAAAAAGGAAAAGAATTGCAGCTCCTACCTGTCACACGTCGCGGCGCTTTTGGTCGGTGCTATGTGTCATCGGAGCAAAATCGGCCGCCGGTTCGCGAAGAGGGAATCGACTGGACAAAAAGAAAAGTAGAACGGGAGGAAGAGACGCGAGAGAACGCGCAGCCTCGGCCAGCCAGCCACCAGTGCGGCGAGATATTTGCCAGGTTCCAAAATAGCAATAGCTCCGCGTCTTCCGTCGACGTGTTGCTGCTGCTGCTGCTTCCTCGGCGCACGGGCGACGACACGCATACACGACACACGCTACGTTTACGTCCTGCTCCGTTTCCTCCTCGTCGTCGTCGTCTGTCCACCTCGCTTTTGTACTCTCGAACACAGTATAGACTGTATAGAAAAGCCAGCCTCTATCGTTCTCTATCGTCCTTTCCGTTCTTTTCTCACTCGGTCACCACCGCCGTACGTATCTTCGGACACGCCGCTCCGCGCTCGACAAGATTATTACGTTTTCGTCGCCGTCGTCGTTAATATCGCCGACAATTCGCCGCGATATATTTTTCCCCCCCGAGAGATAACGTCGAAAAGTACGCATTTGTCCCTATTCCGCTTCTCCAGTCCGGTTCCCGTTGACCTTCCCTCCGCCTCCACCGTCGCCCGCGACCCGATCTGCGGTATCTGGGTATCCGTGTCGTCGTGCACGCCGATTGCACTTTGCACGCATTACAGATCCATCGATCCTCCGTCTCCCCCGCACCACCGTCCACCCGTCACCTCCCGCCGCCCCCGTCACCACCGCCGCCGTCGCCGCCGTCGTCGTCGTCGCCACCGCCGCCGCCACGCCGATGCCAGCCTCTCCGCGTTTCGCACAGATCGTCTTATCTCAGAGTGCACGGCACTTGGTGCATCATGGTGGGATTATCGGGGCTCCTCGGCTCTCCGGAATCGCTTTTTCCAGTCGGGAGATCGATGCTGGTGTCTGGCGGAGCTGGATCGAGCGATTTTCGCGGCGTTATCAAGACTCTCGACGAGTATCGAGGGACCAATTGAACTGACGATCGCGAAGCTGGTGATTGTAATGAGCATCGGTGTTATCAAAAGTTAACGACAACGCCGAATGTTTTCGAAAAGTTTTCTTATCAAGCCTATGTAATACTACAAACAAGTTTTGCAAACGATGAGCCTGGATGGGTGTTGAGATGTTGATCCACGAAGTAAGTGCCACTGGCTACGTACTTGGCAGTTACTTGACCGATCGCGCTCTGATCTCTGATACCGGCGTGAAAGTTGTGATTTCTAGAGAACCTCGCGCGTTATCTCCCACACGCCGAAAAGGAAAGGCGACAGCTCATCACTTTTCCCGAAGCCGATCGATAAAGGCCACCCAAAGTTCCGTGTCGTTTTCGCTCCGAATCATACCGCGTCTATGGTACATTCTACCCCCGCTCTGGGTCTTAAAACAAACAATTCTCCCGCGCAATCCCCCGGTAAAATAATCACCCTCCTGCGCGCCACTTCTCTTGCGTCGGTCAATAGCTTTCAAATTGAGCTGAAACTTCACCCGCACGTCAATTCGTCGATTCTCCGTGAAGACTTTGCGGTAGGAACCAGCTGAACAGCAGGGACTAACTTTTGGAGCACAAGAGCTATTTTCCCAGATTTCACGGACAACCGCTGTTTTCACCGTCTCTTCTCGATTCTTCTTCAAACGGGATGACGAAGGATCTCGCGGATTCCACTTCTTGCTCTATTTTGCGCGATTCGCAAACCCGAACCGAGTCCTCGAAGGTTCCACCTTCTTAAATCGACTGAATTTTCTTGCCGCACCGGTTCACCCTCACTTTTCCTTTTTTCTACCTTGTATATCGTGCACCAGTTTAAACCAGGCATGCGATTTGCAAATTGCGTGGAGCAAACCCGAAGAAACGCCGGAGTCCCCCTTGGCGGAGCAAGAGAGACAGGGAGATGTTCGCAGCTCCGCGGTTCGCGCGCGACTGATCGAGGGCGAGAGTCGTTATTGGGAGCAGAGCGCCTCCAGTCTATCCTCCTCTTTCTCTTTATTACGCCTCTCTCGCTCTCCCCGTCTGGCTCTATCCCCCTTACGCTTACACTATCACGTTCTCCCGGTCGACCTCCCTCTCTCCCTCGTGCGAATCGTTTCCTCTCTCTCTCTCTCTCTCTCTCTCTCTCTCTCTCTCTCTTTCTACCCCGTTTTGCTTTGCTCTTATGAGAGAATCTGTCTCTCTCTGTCGTTCCCGCCGCTGACGCACTCGCGGTTGAGTCGTGCCGTCGATCTCCGTCGTTCCCACTCCGATTCAGTCTCTCCTCGTCTGCCTCGTCGCTGAACAGGTTCACTCTCGGCTCCCGTTCGCGCGGAGCAAGCGCGAAACGAACGAAACCGAAACTCAAACTCGCGGCGACTGCCTCCGCCGACTCTTCTTCTTCGTCTTCTTCTTGTACCTCTTCTTCTTGGTGATGTTAGTCTTCCTCAGTACGATGTTATTCTCCTTCCTTTCTAGCGATGTCAAGGTGGTTTCTTTGGTCTCTCCTCCATTCCCATCCCTATCTTGGTCACGATGAGTTTCCTACCTCGATCAGTTGCATTTCTTTCTTAAATCGATTTCTACTTCATCCTACATCTACATCTTCACCTTGTACAGTCTATGACAGAAAGGCAGAAGAAACGACATGATTTCAATTGCGTTTACTTTCAATTAAACATTCTTTTATTTAACTTTTTTTTCATCCGTCTTTGCTGTCATTCGTTAACTTTTTCAGCTTCTTTCTTTCTTCCCAAATATGTCCATTTACAAAATTTCCTTTAGATGTATCCTTCTTCATCATTTTCCCTTCATGTTCATTTCTTCTATCTATACTGACGTTTCTTCAACGTTGTCTTCAATTCTTCTGTCTGCATCTTTCTTCGTTCTCTTTATTGCCTTCTTCAACATACTTCAACGTTTCCTTTCCATTCCGTAGCTCGCACATTTTGCTTTGAGATATTTTCTTCTGCATTCTTCGCTTGCGTTCACTTACCTTCTTTTTACCTTCAGACATTTCGCTATCTTGGTCCATCCTTCGCTTCCCACTTGGTCTCGCTTTCTCCCTCTCCTCTTCATAGATAATCACACTTCCTTCACCGCTCTTTTCACTCTCCGTCCTTCTACTCCAACACCTTTCCTCTTTTAGTCCTCTTCCTCAATCGCAACCGTTCTCTCCGGCTCTCGCTTTCTCCGTCGCGTGGACGGCATACTTCCTTCACGATTCTGCCAAGACACTCCGTCCTTCTCTTTATAGCCACGAGCGAAGACACTGTCCAAAACTGGTTGGAGAGATGCTCTGGCACTCGTTTCGGCACCATAATCGACTGGCCAGACTGCCGTGTCACACAACCGCCAGTCCCACCCTCTGTTCCTCGTCTTTTTGATCGTCGTTCTCATTCCCCCTGGACACCCTTGTCCTCCCTTCGACTTTGCGAAAATGGAATTCCGTAAGAAAAGATCCCAACGGACAAGAATAGACTACAATCGAATCGTCAAGATGTTATCCTTCAAATACAATCTGATTTAGAGCTTTAATCGATTGTTAGCTGAAAGATTTCGCCATCTTGGCGAAAATGTCGATAATACTCTCATTAGCAATTCTAACAAAAGTATTATTTCTATAATACGATTACTCGCTACGTTTTCTCAGAATTTCGAGTTGCAAATTTTAATTTCGTTCCTTCCCCAAACACATTCACTTATTTCTACTATAATATCGCGCCGGATTTTGGACATATAAGTTTAGAAAGTTCTAAGCACTGTGCAGCTAAAGATCGAGTCGTCGAACAAAAATAGAATGAGTATCATGGGACGCCGAAATTGCCAGCTCCGATTTGGCGATTGGGGCGAGTCTCTAACGAGGCTCAATCCTTCGTATCCTGTTTGGACTTTGGTGCATGGCTCGCCATACGGTTGTCGGTTGACAAAGATTTGCGTGTGGCGAAAAAATTAGCAAGTCGTTCTTTTGTTAGGTGTACACAGCTGCTCGGATTAAAAGGGCTTTATGCAAAAAGCAAAAGACCTTATTATGTACAATAAATAATTGTATAGTCACATAATCTTCTTATACCTTATCTATACCAAGAAATACAAAAAAAATCCGATTTTTAAATACTTATTTATCAATAGATAGTTAAAGTAATCTTTAAGATATATTTAAATATTTGTAAGTACAATTTATTAAACATTCGTGATTGTTATATTTTATTTTTAAAATTATTAATTTTGACTGCGTAATAGTCTTTTCATAAGTCTAAAGATGTAAAAAACTAAAAGCGGCAAGCAAGATAAATGAAAGTAATAACTCGAAGAGCCTTAATTCTTAGAAAGTATAAGGAAGCGAAATGACTTCCTACAAATGATCGAATTGCTTCCGATAACGCAACGTAGAATTCAATTTTGTTTTCATTCTTAATTCATCGACCGAGTAGAGTAATGACTGATATTGTCCTTGTGGTTTATTTCTCGGCTGGCCGCAAAAGGCAGTCACCACTAGCCACTAGCTATCTGAGGGAGGACTCTCAACAAAAAGATTTTCCATTTACAGTTGAGAAATTTAATTAAAGATTCTATTGCAATGCTGAATAAATGTATCCTCTAAATATTTAAGTGCCAAATAATAAATACTTTCCATAAATATGAAGCAATATACAGGGTGGACCAAAAGTCTGGGTACAGTCGAATATCTCGTAAACAATACATTTTAGAAAAAAATGTTTCAGACAAAAATTGTAAGGTTTAAAAAGATTTATTTACTGATCTTATAAGTTTGATCTTAGGTGGCATCTTTAAGGTCAAGTTAGGGTCACTTTGAATTTTTTAAATTAGACCCTCTATTTTTAATTGCATATTCTTTTATCTTTTTTTCCCTTTTTTATCTTTTGTATAATATATTTATATTATAGCTTTTATTGAGACATTTTCAAAACACTGTAATTAAGCTCACGTTAAGAATTTCCTGAAATATTTTAAATTTTGTCATGATATTTTTAATATAAATATGAAATATCTCAGGAAATTCTTTACGAAAGTGAACTTTATTATAGTGTTTTGAAAATGTCTCGACTATGAAGAAAGGCTATAAGAATATGCAACTAAAAATAAGGGGTCCAATTTAAAAAATTCAAAGTAATCCTAACTTGATCTTAAAGACGCCACTTAAGATCAAACTGATAAAGTTTAGTAAATAGATCTTTTTAAATCCTATAACTTTTGTCTAAAACATTTTTTTCTAAAATACATTGTTTGCGAGATATTCAACTGTATCCAGATTTTTTGCCCATCCTTATATTAACGTTTTGCTAATGGAGGTTAATACGTTAATACTTTGGCCTGCAGCGCGTAAATCCGCACCTATAAATAGCTTTTAAAAATCAACTACAATTTTATATTTTAAAATGTGTATTCGTGAATTTTTAAAAATTTATCATAAAGAGAGGTTTTACATGTTAACAAATACGAGTAATAATTAATCTACGTTATGCGGGCGGCAGTGTGGCCTAGTGGTAGAGCGCCAGACTCGTAATCTGAGGAACCAGGTTCGAGTCCAACTAGAGCTATGAAGCATAGAATGTTTTTCCGATAGCTGCGTCCCTCCGTGCAAGATAGGCTCTTGTGCGGAGAAAACTGGGCTCCGTCTTTCGGAAAGAGACGTTAAGCCGTTGGTACAAAGGGTTAAAGTGAGAGGAGAAGGGTAATATTGGTAGTGGATTGCGAACCCTGCGGGGATATGCAATAAATTACGAATTTTACAAAAAAAAAGTTAAAAACCTAGTTTTACGCGTCCCATCTCGGCTAAATTCATTCTAATACCCAAAGCGTATATTAAATTGAATATTAAAAATTCAAATGTACTTTATTACTCATTGCAAATTACGTACTCTTTGATAACACATTTCGTTAAATGCAATTTATGTTAGCTGTAACCAATTATGGAAGCTTCACCGCAAAAAAAGAAGAGCGAGCAGAATTAACTTCACGAATGTCAGATGGTTCTACCTCTGGTCAGCCCTTTATCTCCGGCGATCCCTAAAAAACTAGATATTTAAAAAAAAGTTGTCGACGATTGGACATTTAAGTGGGGTGAAAGTCAGGCCTAAACTTCGCAAGAACTTCGCTATGAGAATGGATACGCCCAATTCAAGGATGCACCGAATTATAAAGGCTCAGACACATATCAACAAAATCATGCTATATATATATATATATATATATATATATATATATATATACAGGGTGTTTCCTAAATAAATACAAAGAATTGAGGGGAATATTCCGTGGCTTATTTTAGAAAGAGAAGGTCTTATAAACATACCTATGCCCTAAACTGCTTCGTTTTCAAAATACACGGTTTCAAAGACGCACGCCCTGGTAAATCTAAAAATGTTACATTGGCACTGGAAAATGGTTCTTAATACCACGCCAGACTAGAGTCAAGCTCAACAGGGTCTTCCTTCCCCGCTAATTTTTCCAAGCCCGTTCCCTTGGCAGTGGTTTCGCTAGATAGTAGATAGGGACAGTGGGAATCTCGTTAATCCATTCATGCGCGTCACTAATTAGAGGCATTTGGCTACCTTAAGAGAGTCATAGTTTGGTATGACACGTGTAGGTCATACCAAATTTGAATAAAATAAAACAAAGCAGTTTAGGGCATATGTTTATAGGACCTTTTTAAAATAAGCCACAGAATATATATATATTTCCTTCAATTTTTTGTACTTACTTAGGGAACACTGTATATTCAAATTCTGCTGCAAAAAATTTTCTTATTTTCCATTATTCAAATTATCTATTCAAAGATTTCACTTAAATTTTATTATTGATAATATGTATAAACAAAGACATAGATAAATTTTTAGTAAAAGAATATTTTTTAGTGTAAAAAGAACATATTTTGAAATACAAGAAGAAAGCAAGCACTTATTACATTCTTTTCCCAAAATATATTTTTTAATTCAATTATAATATCTTTTTTATATTATTCATCGTAACAGAATTTTAACTTTTAATTTTTTTTTCGCCAAATCCATGAAGACAGGCAAGAGAAACTTTTGCGAGGAGCAAGCTCGTAAATTCCTCAGCCATTGTCGGGAAACTAACACGGCCATCCGGGCATCCGCCTTCAATCGATGCCCAACGTCGTAGGAAGAAATTCGTGTAGGTACATAATCCGTGTGCGTATCGAGCCGTTTCGCTTGGCGATTGGCATTCAGTGCGCGTTGAGATACGTACATACAGGAACCACACGACGCATGTAACGCCGGCTACATCAATACGCCAACGTAACGCACGTTGTCACGTACGGCCGTCGATTGAATACGCAGGTACCGCGGACGCGAGTTATATGAGTACCGGGCGTCGCGACGCGTTTGCGACGTGCGAGGAGTCGCGTCGCCACGTCGGCGTCGCGTCGCGGCCGCTGGATACCGTTATACGTCGGATACTGAACATCGTCGGCAGGATCTTCTATTGACCGAACAACGGCACACGATGGATCTAAATCGTCATGCCAAATTTGACGTTGCTGTTGAACGCGAGTCGCTATGAATTTTAATGTATAATGGAAAGAAATAGTTGCCATCTTTTAACTAGTAATTATAAAGCGAATGGTATACCGACACACAGTGCGAGAAAGTTTATTACGTTTATATTAATTCTAATTCGAAGTTGCAAGAAGAAAGGAAAGAATGAGATGGTGTCTGTGATGAAATATGCTTTCGGGAAATCATGAATTATTATCATACTTAAATATGTGACATGTATCATGTATATAATAGAATAATTTATACAAAACATTTTAATTTATAAGAAGCTAAAATTAAAAATCCATCAATATCACATATCTCACTTATTTTATTGATTAAAAGATCGATTATCCTTTTTGAGAAAAAGTACAATTAATTTGTCCCCCCGAGAAAAACATTTTTCCCTCAATACGCATCGATGCGCGACTTTATCTCTCCAGCTCCAACATCGGGATAATTTAACGCCGCGCATCATCGCAAATCACGCGTGCACGTGACGTAATTAAAATTACGCGCGGCAAACGCATAGTACCGTCACGCAGTCCACGGACGTCCGTTTATTCGCGGTCAGCAACCACGCGACTTGCCGTTATCATGAATGCGAGCTAGCGAGATTAACATAAATGAAAGGATCTCATTAGATTCCCCCGGCCGGTGAGTGCCATACAGATTGACCTTCATTGAGACATCGCCGACCTTGGAATCTCGCGTAGAAATCAATACGCGAGATAGTGGTAAGAGCGACCGCGTTCTCTTGCAAGTGAAAGGATAACGAAGTTCGACGGCGCGATCCTTGCGGCGGTGCAGTGTCTCGGTATAGCGGAGATCGAACGTAGCCGTAGCCAGTATATCGCGACCTGCCAGTAGAAATACTCACAAAGTACCGATACGCGACTGATCGATGCTACTTGGCTAATCGAGATCGAGCATATCGAGGAATCCTTGGCACCGAAGGATACTAATTTCATCGTGCCAATGAAACTCGCTTTCTCTTAGCGAGATAATCAACGGTACATCGAGATTATGATTTGACACTAATGACATAGGAATTTTATTAGGAGTCTTATAATTCATGTAATTTTTGTAATTAAAATAATTAATTCAATCTCGATAATTTCTAACATTTAGCTTTAGAGGAAAAGCATGGAGAAATTTTATCTTCTTGATAATATTGTCGTTGACATTTCTTATTGTTTTTACAAATTGTTTTTCACCTTTAACAATCGAAATAATTTTATATGTAGGTATATCTAAATACACATTTGCCAGATTTAATTTGTTGCTGCTGACAGGACATTTCCCTCATCAATTGTCCATTTTTATAATATTTATAACATGCTGCTTGATTTTTTATTCCTTGCATACGTGCCATGCAAAAACTGTTGGAGCTATTACTCTCTCTTACCTCAAACTTCCATTAAAATTTTTTTTTATTTATAATTAACCCCCCTCCTCTCTCTCTCTCTCTCTCTCTCTCTCTCTATCTCTTTCTCTCGCACACATATTTGCATAAAATAATATAACTTATTAAGCCAACACATATCTGCATACACCATAAAAATTTAAAAAATAAAGACTAAAAGATTTCAAAATAAAATTAATTATTATCCCTCCTCCACCCAAAGTGTTCTCAATCAGATTATCACTTTCGTATTTCAATATCTTAATTTGTTATACTATTTCGTAAAATTGAAACAAGCTTTCTGCTCCGTTTCAATAAGATGAGTGGCTTCAATTATGAATTAAACGCGACGCGAAAGCTTCCAAGGGGTGTTCTGAAACGAAAATACATATCCAATAAGTGAGTGTGCGCGGAGTCTATGCTAAAGATAGTACGATAACAACGTCGGAATTAGCGGCGGCTCCTCTCTATCAATTAGACGCGGTATAATATACCAGGAAATGCCGAACAATTATTGCTGTCTGGCCCACATACTGCACCGGGCTGGCTGCAGCATCATTTTCCTCATCCCAACGTTCATTTGCCTTCATTGCATTCGCCGACGGGACGCTTTTTTTTCCTCCGCCTCTCTGTCTGTCGCGTATCGTTCCACAAACGGAACGCACGCTACAATCGCACGGCAAAAAGTTTCATGAAATTTATGCGATCGGAAAATGCAAATTGCGCGCACAAAAGGTCGATCGATCGAGCAAAGAGGCATTCGATCAAAAAAATGTGGCTGTACCGATTGATTTGTCACATCAATGACATCGATGCTGCGAAAACGATTACTATTTCCTTATGCACATGTATATGGACCAATCAATTTTCTTAGGCTTATATGCTTTATGTTTTACAGGTTATGCAAAAGTCTGTACTCCCCGCTTAACTTTTCCTGCTTTCGAGATACAGATTATTATATGCACGGAAAGAATTAACTTTATTAAGTGTCTGTAGAAACATGATATTTCAAAAATTGTCGGAACAATATTTTAGGAGTGGTTTTGTTAATAAGCTTCAAATTAATTAATAATCTACAAAAATTTTAACGATACACGTACTATCGATACGTTAATGTACCATGTCGATATGCCAATAAGTGTAATAACTGGTATGCACGCGGTCTAAACTGGTTAAAAATGTGGCATTACAAATAATTAATTTGTTTATCGCTAGAACGACATCGTAGACCTAGTCAAATAGCGTCGTATATTGGCGTGTTGGTCGGCAGCGTTGGTCGATCGAGCGAATGCGCGACAACAGTGTTGCATTGTTGCAGATGCTAACATAATAATTTAAAGTAGCTTGGGCAACGACTCTGTCCACAGGCATATATATTACTGGCTTTTACGATCGCAAAGTATCAAATGCAAGTGCGGGTTGAGCAATGTCGTGTCAACTATCCCCGAAGAAAATGTTTTACGATATCAGAAATCATGTCATTTCCAAAAAATATTAACTCCAAAGCTGCTTATGCGTATCAACGATATTATGTCAGTTAGTCTCTTTCTCAATTACATCCTGTCAAAGTGTTTCCGTTCACAAACGTGACATTATAAAATATCTCGAGAATATATAGACTCGCGAGAATGTTCGCCGTGAGATGACAAATTTAGGTAGCCGGGACAAACAAGGCCTCCGACTTCGCGCAGCGGTTGTTATTGTTCGTCGTGCTGCAATACTAAATGAATGGCCAGCCGCGATAATATGGCTCAGATTCTTATCTACGACAGCCACAGCAGCAGAACGCAATGAGCAATTCGGCGTGCTTACGTCACCGAATGGAGAGGAATTCAAACGAATTCAGACATTTACCATTCTTGGCGCGCAATTCCCCCCCCCTTTTCCTTCCCCCTCTCTTTCTCATTGTAAATATGATTTGCACAACAGCACTCGAATAGAATTGCAAAAAAATGTCTCTTTCAGACATAATCTCAAATCACGCATATGCG
Source organism: Temnothorax ravouxi (assembly GCA_030770255.1). NCBI lineage: Eukaryota > Metazoa > Arthropoda > Insecta > Hymenoptera > Formicidae > Temnothorax > Temnothorax ravouxi. Next base: position 88,578 of record JASTWP010004350.1, read on the forward strand.
GATCTTCGAAACTTTGGATTGTTGCAATTATGATAATTCACGTGATTACGCAATTTCATTTGCATAATTTCATCGGACACATTGCTGAGCGATATGTAAAGATGGAATTTTGTAAAGCAAATAAAGTATTACAATAGACACATTTAAGTTAATTAAATTTCTAAACAATTTTCATATCGAGTAATCGAGACTAATCATGTCTTTGTCTACAGCTCGCGTTTACAGATACCGATAAACATTATTATTCTTGATACACGCGAAGAGAAAGATTTGTCACAATCTAACGTTCATATCTCCACATATTTTTTCATATTTTTATTTATTATTTCTTACGTTCTTCATATTTTTTTAAAAGGCCATCATATCGTTTGATAATATCTTAAAATGATTGCAGGATACCGAAAAATCGCGCGATATGTCGCGGCCGCTGCAAGATGCGCAATTCTAATCGGTCGACAATTCTGCTTCCCAATCGTAACGTGCTTCGAGCCCCAAATACATTTGATCGACTAGGAGATATTTTTTCATTACTAAAGATATCGTCAAGTCCGAGTCCGCGTGCGCAAACGAAGCGCCGCGCCGCCGCTATCGTTTGCGTTATTTGCGCGACCGAGTATCGGAGTGCAAGTGCGTTGAACCAAACAGTCTGTGACGATGAATCGTTATTAGGCGAATCGGCCGGACCCAACAACTTCATTGAGAAACGAGACACTGTGGCCCAGATATCGATGCAAATGCGTTTCACGCCTCTGCTGGAACGTCGAGCCGCCGCCGCCGCCGCCGCCGCCACCGCCACCGCCGTCATTCCGATGCCAAGTCGACCACATCGCGTTCGCACTGACAAGATCGAGCTTTTGGAGCCGCACAGTAACGAAGACAATCGTATAAGATTTAAAAAAATGACATGCGTGATGTATACGATAAAAATAGATTTTTTATTCTATCCAAGTATCTCACAATAAACGTAACATAAAAAGACCGTGAAAAACAAATATAAATTAAACATATAACAAATAAGAATTAAACATATATATGTATATAAAATAGTCCAGAAAATATAAATACAAATCTCAAACTAATAATCAAAATTCTTAGCTCATTATATGTGGCTATTTTATACATTTTTAAATTATTTGAAAAATTAAATAAGGCAAACCCACGCTCGGTAAGATAAGAATTTCGTGAATAGATCGAGAGAGCTGTATGTACGTGTCGGCAGTTCGCGAGTAAGCGTGTCAGCCTCTATTGGAAAATTAGATCCAATCTAACGCGAAGCGGCAGTCTCACGCTCGCGCGCGGCCAGACAGAAATTACGAAACCGCGACGACGACCGCGGATAATCTCGTAATGTTACAATAGCGCGAACGCGTGAGCGCGCACGCACATATTCCACGCGCGGCCAACGAGGAAGAGCATTGACCACCGTACACACACGGAAGTGATTAAGCCCTTCTTTAACAGAGCACGTATGGATTAACCCGATTAACTTATTCATCAGAGAGCAACAAAGCTGATTTGTTCGTGAAGAATCACGCTCGTGTGAATCGTCAATGATCTCATTTTTTTTCACAGTAATTTGTCATCTCATTGTATATCGTAGTAGAAGTAGAGTCGTAAAATCAAAATAGCGCTAACCTAACCTAACCTAACCTAGCCTAACCTGTACCTAACCTAACGTGGACATGAATATTACCAAGATTAATTTCCTAATTTGAAAAATTAAGCTTAAATTGCACAGATAATAAATTATAATATTAAGAGAAACAAGACCGTCGTGATATATAAATTAGTTTAGAAGAATCGCCATTTTAAGCGTTGATACCACTACATTAGATATATGTGTACTAAAAATACACAGAAATATTAAAATAGTAGGGTACCAAAATTCAGCTTGGACCGTAATGATGTTTCTTCTAAATTAATAAACTATAATTATAACCCAATTTAATTACGCGCCCAATTTAATTTTATTTTGCATGTTTTACATAATACGTCTGCATGCTGATGCACGTTATTGCGCGTATCACCACCGCGACAAAATTCCGCGAGAAAATTATATATTTCGTCTGCCCCTTTCGAGAAGGCAATTATGCTTGAATTAGTAAATTAGCGCTGGCCTACACTCCGCGTTGTCAAAACTCGAATCGGAATCTGTACTTTCCACTCGTCTCGTTCTGAAGCTATAATGTCAGCTGTCTGCTCGCTCACACGTAACCCATATAGTTGCATACAGGAGCAACACGTGCCATTTTTATCCTCACACGCGTACACGCACACATAAGTCTTATTATTTTTATGTAACGGTTTATTTCTTATTCAACGTCTGGTGCACTCGTCGCGACTGCTTTAAATTTGCGTCTCTAGATTTATCAATATATCAATAGGAGTTTTTAAAAGTGGGAATTATTTTATGAAAAGTTAAACCTATAATAAATTCGTATGCAAGAAATTAAGAAAAATATTCAAAAGAAGGAAAGAGCTCGAAATAGTTAAAGAGATAAACTCTTCGTTGTTGTAAGAAAAATCATCGCATGAGAAGCAGATTTGCACAAATTATTTTTCACAATAATTTCTTTGCTGCACTGCTTAACAACCGTTACACCATACAAATCTGGCTTTTGAATTTTTTAAATATTATTTTTACGCTTAACGTTTTAACTTTCCTCATATTCATTACCATCTCACGCCTGTGTGCGTTATCGCGGTCTCGAAAAATCGAAATTCAATCTTATGCCAATGAGCATACGTCTTTTAGCTGACGCGTTTGTGACCATTTGTAAAGTCATGACGACTGTCTCTGTCGTCGAGTATACATAAGAGCGTCGGCTCTCTTTTCGCCTTGTTTTCGAGTTTCTCGCTCGTGGAACCGCTGAATTATTGATGAGCCGGCGATCGGCTACGCCGCGCCGGGACGACACGAATTCAGATATTATTCGTCTCGCGGACGGTCAAAAGCATCGCGCGATGGCGATCTCAACGTGATCGATGACTGGTTGTCTTGACCGGCGGTGTCCATCGAGGTCACCGATCTGTTTGCAAGTTAAAGAAAAATGCGATGCTCTAAAAACTAAAATTGTATGAAAACAAATGGTTATATATCGTGATATTTAATGTTTATTAGTACGCAATATGTATTTTCCAGAAAACAAAAAACATAAAGGGAAGAAGAGAAAAAAAAGAGTTAAAATGTTAAAATCGCGACAAGCAAATAATAAATTAATAAAGCAAGTTATCATCTTTTTGTAAGAATATCTTGATATATGTATAATAAAACGACTAGCTTTAATTTTATATTGTATATCAATGTATTTAAAAATTCTTTCCTATTTTAATAATGATACTATTTGCAATTGTCTCACACACATACGATATTTATTGGTATTTTATTTTAAACGTAAATGTAATAAGTGCCATCAATAATACAATTAATATTGGCAAAGTTAAGAGATTATTGGCATAAAACTTGTGCATTGCGGCCGTAAATTCCGCGAGAAAGCATCCAAGAGAAGAGCTGCGATTTTATTACTTGCTGTGCGATCCTATGTAATCTCCTTTCCTTAGAGTTCCTCGTATTCGCTGCATCCGCCACAGGTCCATTATAGTTCACGGCTGCTCCCTAGTCCTGTTTTAACGGGGGTGGTGGGACGCGTTCGGGTAGAAAAGGGAGGACGAAGCACCAACTTACCGGGGGCGGTTTGGCGGCTCCCATCCCTACTGAAGGATGCAGGATCCTCGAGGGACGACCTGCAAGCCAAGAAGAGACTAACGGAAGACGAGGGGATGAAAGAGACCCCAAAACAGAGGGAGATGAAGAGAGAGAAACGGAAGAAGAAAGAGGGAGGGGGAAAGAGAAAGAGAGAGAGAGGGGAGAGAGCAGAAAGGAGAAGCCGCAACGAGGGCGCACGTGTGTGCCACCACGAGCCAAGCAGACACAGACGACGGCCGACCTTGTCTCGTGACGTCACCGGCCCGTCTAGACGGAATCCACCTCTTTGTACGTCCCCTTCCTGCCCCATTCGTGGATTAAATTTGAGAACGAAAGAGAGGGGGAAAAAAAGAAAAAAACAGATCGGTGAACAAGCCACGAACAACTCGATCCGTCCCGTTCGCTGAATTCCAGACATTAATTTCGGTTATCCAGTTAGCTTGCCGCGAGAATATCCATGCGGAAACACCCTCTCCAACGTCGCGCGGTGATTCGGCCTGACGCTGAGTGAAGACTGTTGTCGTGTCCTCTGCGAAGACACCACGCACGAACAGCTTATTGAGGGAAGCAGGTGCTCGGTCCGGCCTTAGAGAAGGAAAGTGGTTTTCTAGACGGCTTTTCAAGCTCTAATGGGGTAGCTTCTTCGCGGCGCATCTTCATTGCAGAGGTTGATTTGACAAACTTAAAGCTATATTAGTTCCAAAATTTCGCAAAGTTCTATAGAATTGTTCATTATACTTATTTATTATTGTTATTTTATTTATTATTTCTCATTTTTTATCTCGTATTTATTTCTTGAAATCATTATTGAGATAATTTTTTAATTTTGTTATGAGAAAGATGAGAAAGATAAACATAAATATATTTCCGGTCGTGATATTTTGTCATTAAGGTAGTCGTCTCGCTACGTGCTAGTCATGTGACTGTTTGTAGGTTTTCACGTTCAGAAATATATTTCAGGCAATTTTTGCTAAGGGAAAAATGATTTTATGAATTATGGTGTAAAATTTCATACGTGACAAAGTATGTTACTTTGTCCAAATTCTGTGATTTTTCTCATTTGACTCCGTTTTGATCAGCTGATCATGCGAGTCGTCGAGAAAAGTTACAAGTGAGGTTACATCTCCTTGTCGATTGAATTTTGACAATTACTGAGAAAGGGTTTCTAAATGCATGACAGGGGTGTCAATCACTATCCAATTCGGCTAAGAAAGACGAGCCCCATAACCTGCAACTACAGTAATTAGCCAGCGGCGTTTCCAAGTCTTCCCAACCTCACCTCGACCAAAAAATGTCTGCTCGATTACCGCATTTTCACTAAAATAAACTAAAAAATTAGCAGCGAAATCTCCGGTAAACTATATATTTTATGGTTGCATCGGATTCTTCGAAATCTAATGTACAAAAAGCAATGTTTTTTCTCACTTCATCTAATTAAAAAATGCGAAAATATGTGATTGAAACCGTGATAGAGCCTTCTTTTTCTGGCCGTCTGTATATGAAGTAATGCAAAATTTGTGATTTCCGAGATCGATTTTCTAGAGTAAATAGTCGGTAAGGAGCCACAGAAAAAATCGACTGCAAAGCTGATCATATAATTTGATATAAACTTTATCTAAAAAGTCCTCATTAAAGTAATAATTTGTAGTAATTAAAACTCTAAAGTTGATAACTTTTTAAATCTTTCGAATAACGTTAAAATTGCAGGAAGAGAAATATATTGTCGGTCGTGACAGGACGAGCCGTTCTCTTTTCTACTGCATGGGGAGGGTGTGTTTTCGTCGAGGCTAAAGTGCCGATCGATGTACGCACTCCTCGACCACACCCGTCGATTCCCTCTTTTGGGTGCTGTGCCGAACTTCCAGGAATCGATACTCATACTCATGTACTCATGTACTAAAATTCTAAGCTCTCCGGACAAAACACTCTTCTCATGATAACATAATATAATACATACTTTTAAATAGATTTAAAATAAATAATAAATATTAGCATCTTAATATAAAAAGTATCTAGGATGAAAATCAAGAGATAATTAAATTTTGCTTTTGCTTCCAAATCTATATGTTTCTTCGCACATTATCTACTGTTAGTTCTTTCCCAAATATTATTAATGTCATTTTCTTCCATTATTACCATTATTGCTATTTTTATTTGCTAGCTCCCTTTGTTACTATAGTACTCCAACTTTACACGGACGCTTCGATCGCTCGCAAACCCTGGCAATGGCTCGCTCGTTGAAAGCGTTCCTGCTCCAGCAGCGCCGGGGGTCGAGGTTAAGGTCTTGCCTGCAATGTCAGATTATTTCGGACAGGCATGTAGGTCATTGGAGAGATGCTCTCCGCTTCGCTCTTTCTCTCTCGCTCCCTCTGCCTCTCTCTCTCCTGTTCTCTCTCTTTCTCTCCGTTACAGGAGTGCGTCTGGCCCGGGCCTGCGGTGCATCAAGTGCGGCAGATTGGAGCTGGGCGCAATCGATTCAACGAAGCGAAATCACGAGGCTCGGCCCCAGGGCCAAGGGCGAATCTCTTAAAAGACTGATTCACCTGCTTCGCCCAGGCCATGGGCCGAGAGCATCGACGACGTTGTTGTTGTAGGTCAAAGCCGGGGACACATCGAGCACAATAGGAAAGAAGCTAGGAGTCGAAAGTCAATTATGTCGGTCGATTGATATAAACGGTTTAACGATTTGGCCTCGACAAAGCCGCCACCCGACGAGAGAACAATCGATCGAAAGAGGTGTCGACGGTCGGATTTGTGATTTACTTCAGCGAGAAATGAGTGTCGCATCGTTATTTTTAGACGCCGTCGTTGCAAACGGTTTATTTTTAATACTCAAACAAATTTCGTTAAGTAAATCTTTCAGATCACTGATAAAATGTATGTTGATTCTTGATTATTTATTCACCGAAATTGTATTTTTATACTCAATGTTTTTTTTATATTAAACACTTTTTGCACATAAATGCAATCGCAGCGCAATGTATAAAATATATAAATAAAGAACGTTGAAAGTCGAGTTAAAAAGACCGCAGTAACCTAAACCTGTGGCGGATGCATCGGCCAAAATGTCAATCGACGTGAACACGGCGCCGTTACTATTTTTTTCACGCTTAGTTATGGCTGATGCATTTTGTCAGAATTCCAATTTTTTTCCTTCCTTTCCTTTGTGCCGCACAATGCGTCGGGACGGGAAAGAGAAGGGGCCAGGCAAGTGCGAGATAAAAAGATATTCGTCGCGGTGTATTCGGCGGTTGACATTTATCTTACCCAACGAGGTCGTTCCTTGTCAATGCGAAGAATTTTTAGCGCCTCGACATAAACAACGCCTACGTAAGAAGCCCGAGTTTTTCTCGCACGTTTTCCTCCTTCGCATCAATTATATGCGCAACACAGAAATGTCATTTTCGTTACACGTCATATCATTACGGCGCTAACGAGCCATTCTTTATCAAGTAATAATTTATCTTACAAAGTAAAATAAATTACTGTCAATTTTCTTCACGCTGTCGTTATTATTTGTACAATAATAAATTAAGCTATTCTTAATTGTCACCATAAAATTCGAAAGACATCGGATATCTCACGTTTTTATAAATATAACGACGCGTTAAGTTCGACAACCTCGTAAAATAGGATTAAGCAGAGGCTTCGTCTCATAGAAATGTTAAACCCTCTTGAATTCTTATAAAAAAAATTTATATGTCGTCGATACCTGATTACTAATAGTCAAACCTTACTGCACTGCAGAAATAACAACTGATATAAGAAGAGGACAATGTTTATCATTTAAAGAAATTGATCTTTAATAAATGATATTCAACATCCATCGACGACGTACAAACATTGTAGAAATGTGTATTTATTAATTTAAAATGAGTGACAATGAATGGGAACCACATCAAACACCTATAGTATACAATAAAGATTAGTCCATATCTCAACAGATATTTGATTTAGGACTCATGTTTATTGGACATTTTCTTCTTATTTTGATGAGTACTACCTGCTTTCAAAATATGGGACACATTTTTTAAACACCCTGTATATATTATCGTTTAAAATATTATATCCCTTTGATAAGTATATATTAAGTAAAAGTTTCTTTAAAAGAATTTATAACTTCTGAAGAAATATGTTCTTCCAAGTAAAACAAAATTAATATTACATTAATTGATATTGATTATTTAATAAATCTATCGAATTAATTCTTAAAAAGCACTTCGCTAAAATTGGGCTATTGGCGCAAAGTATTGAAACATATAACATTTGTAGGCAATGGTATGTACATACATCATTAAAAAAATAATTTTATAGGTTCTGGGTCGGGGACGAAAGAAGTTATGACACATTCAGTTACCAGCTTAGAAATGTTCTAAATCGATCTTTTGTTAATAAAAAATCAATTTTTTCCATTCGATTTTAATATAAATCAATTATTTAATTTAAAATGATTGATTTTTTCAATTTGTTGATAAAAATATTTTTAGATTTTAGGTCAAATCTTTTTCCAGATTAAAATAAAATATCCGGCGTTTTATAAATAAAAACATCTTTTTATATAAATCAATTCGGTCAGAGCGCAGAGAATTTTTTATAAATGTAAAGGTTTGAGATCGTTCCTAAAAAAACGCCTTGGTAATTATGCATAAAAGGGACATCCTCTCCGATGACCTTGACCTTGACATATGTTGTCAAGGTCACCCTCCTGAGTGACCTTCAAAAGGTTTTAGCCGGCGCGGCGGTCATTGTTTATTAAAAAGTTATAAACAAAAAAAGTTTAAAAAATATAGCAGCTATTTTGAGTATTGGAAGGCATAAATGACTAATATATATGTCGAAATAGTTCACGCATACACTTTCGCCACGAACCCATGTGACCGCAGGGGGGTGATATTAAAGCAGTGAATAAAGTATTCTCTACTACAGAAAAAAATTTATTTGTTTTGATAAAGCAACATTTAAAACAGTAAATTGTTGATAAATTGAAGTCTTTTTGTTAAAGCGGAGAATACTTTATTTCGCGAGAAAGTTGCTGCTTCAAGTAAAAAGTGATTATTTTTATAAGATATTTTTCTTTTATTTTAATATTTTACTTTTATATAGCATGTAGTAGGTACGTATAATTTTTACACTTTATTTTGTTTTTACACTTTTTATACTTTTTTTTGTTTTATCATTCATTATGCATTTTGATAAAATATGAAATATTTTGTCAAATTTTTTTTATTTAGCTTAACACTTGTACACGCAAAATGACAAGAAGAATTGATTTATATATAAAATAATGTTCTTTTTTTTTAAATATGATCTTAAAAAATAAGATAATCTTTAAATCTTAAAAGTAACATTATCTAAAATAAAGTTAACCCTTTTATTTTGAAGCAACGTAATCTAACTCTGATATGTTAAAATTTAAAATCATATGTTAAAGACATAAATATGTATTTATATTATTTCTTTATCATGAAAAAAGACTAAAATAATTAATTCAGCATATTAAATGTAAAAAGTAATAAGTTAACATATATACTTGTTTTTCAAATTGCGCATGATTTTTTTAAATCGACTTTTTAATTCGGTTTTTTTAGTAAATTAATTTTAGTTATTCGCGTTTAAAATCGATTCAGGAATCGATTTTTATTATGAAAATCGAACATATCTAAATTCATTGTTACTTTCATTATCAGAACTGTCAGAAAAAAATATAAAATATCTTTAACATGTTCTGATGGCAGCTTGATTCTTGCGTTTGAGTGTTTGCCGTAGCCTAAATATCACATCAATATAATGATATGGACACAACGCCCAACAGTACGGTCCCATTTTTGCAAGTGCATCAATAATGTGCCTTTATTAAGAATTTAATTCTTCGTCACTTCGTTCTGCTAAAACATAAACGTGATATTTTGTTTTTATTTACGTGCCTTGATTGTATATCAGGGACTTACAATTAATCAAACAGACAAATAAGTTTGTTCATTACCGCTGTTCATTACCACGGAAAAGTGCCCCAAGCACAAGAAAGTTTGGGCGGTTATTATAATATTTACGTAAATTAATGTAAAATTTTTAGTGCCAATTAGCTAATGTTACATATGCGAAATTCACCCTTCACCAAAGAGTCTTTCCCCCCGTTTCTAACAAGTAACACTACCTAAATTCACCTCGCCGAATTTTTTGAAACTGTGCACATGTAGAATTTCGAAAATTATTTATATTGTCTTTTTTTATTTGTGCTCATAAAGCGTTTGACTTCTCTCAACCTTATGTATATACAACAACTCTTTAGGCCATGTACGTTATCTTGAATGGTTTTTGCACCAGAATACTATCTTTAGGAGTTTTCAGGGTCGTTGATTAGGAATTCTTTTATTGGTTACGTGATGCCATTGGAATCATGATACGTACTTCGTGAATAAAGTTTAAATTCCCGTTCTTTGCCGAATCCAGGAATAACCAACGTGGAGGTGACAAGCAAAACTATTCTTTTTTTTATTTTACAATTTTTATTTTACAATTTTTATTTTATAATTTTTATTTTACAATTTTTTATTTTACAATTTTTTAAAACGACCCTGAAAACTCTTAGAGATAGTATTCTGATGCAAAAACCATTCAAGATAACATACATGGCCTAAAGGGTTGTTGTATATATAAGATTGAGAAGTCAATTTCGAGTATAGTTTCTACTCTTAAAACGTTTTATGAGCACAAATAAAAAAACACGACACAAATATTTTTTTAGGTTCACATGTGTGCACAGTTTCAAAAAAATAGGGTAGTATTACTTGTAAGACTTAAGATTAAGCTATTATTATTTCTATCAACCTTTTCTACAAATGCATATAAGAGTTAAGTGTGTACGTTTATGTCCCATAATAAAATGGGCGAAGTTCTTTTGAATGATGCATCAAGAAGAAGCGAGTGCATCCCTCTTCATTCACTCACGCAAACGGCTCACGATGACAGGAGAGCGCGAAGGCGTCCAGGACGGAAATACAATCCCTGGAAGCTCCATCTCGCGCTCGAGCTATGATCCTGGAATACGCGAAGTAACCAACAACCAACTAGTAACCCAGACTTTAGTATTCTCGCGGTGTCGTCTCGTACGAGACTTCCTCATTCCAGAGTTGAGCTATTATAAAGCTCTCCTCCCGGCTTCCACGTCTCTTCGCCTCTTTCCTCCTCGCCGTGTCGCCGTCGCCGCCGCCGTCGCCAGCACCGTATATACAAGCCCAATCGTATTACTTCGCCAATGGTTACGTTCTCCGATCGTTTTATCCGTACATTCTTCCTATATATTCGTTGACAAATTCATTTTTTTTCTTTCCATTTCTCCCCCTCCTCTCTATCTCTCTTTCCTTCTTCCTCTCTCCTCTCACCTGTCTGTCTCTCGCTGTTTTCCCCGGTATAAGCTCCGTCATTTTTTATCTCATTATGATACTGCGGATTTGCAAAGATAACCGAAAAGCTAAGTACTCATTATCGCCCAAACGATTTCGATATTCGAATGCTTCAAGATATCTGAATACAGAGAGGAGCGACCGCGTGAAAAATCATCGAGAAGCACCAATGACTAGAATACCGCCAGGAAGAGTCCTGCGTAAAAATGCGTGATAACGCGCCGGACGCGACATTAATCGATTCGTTCCAGAGCGCCTCTGTACCGAAGAGCTTCTCGAAAGGAAGACTTAAAGAAAAATTTTCGTACACAGAAAGTCTAAAAAAAAAAGTATAAATATACAGTTGAACCTCGCTAACTCGAACCTCGTTTACTCGAAAACCTTTATAATTCGAATTTTTTTATTCTCTTGAAACACCCTCTATAAATTAAAAAAAAACTTCTGTAACTCGAAGTAAACCTCTATAAATTGAAGAAAAATAGAAGATTAACTCAAAGTATTTTTCCAGCATACTATTTACCTCTATAACTCAAATTGTTTCGAGATATAGAGGTTAATATTATAAATTGGTCTCTGTATCTCGAATTTCGATAAAACCTCTATAACTCAAAGTAAAAAGATTTTGCATCAGCTTCTTTCTTTGTCCGTTCGCTAAAACAACTGACAAAATTTTAAACGCGATATATACGACAAAATAATAAGAAATACATAGTCCTTGATTAGTTTGTTTATTTTGACATTATTGTTTATGTAGTATAACTTCTCTAATGACTTTTCACTGTTGCTGACTTTAATTTATTCAACCGTTACTCGTCGAGATATTTAAACGTGCTTCTTAAAACATGTAAGAATTTTATAATTTACTACATTTTATCACTTTGATGAATCCGGCATCACTAACGAGGCTAAAATGCTATTACATCATTACTTTTTTTTCTTTTTTAGACAAAGTGATATTGATGATAACATATTTAATGCCCTTATAAAAATTGAAAATGCCATAGAATCCCAAGTATAGTTAATGCCATGAAGCAAAATAAAATCACAGATTTTTTATTAAATAAAAAGAATGTCTATATATGGTATGCATCTCTATAAATAAATATAAATTTACTTCTTTAAAAGTTATTAAAATTATTAAAACCTTTTTTCTACTGTTATTTTTCACTTTAAGTATTTATGTATAATTTCAAAACCTCTATAAATCGATTTTTTTTCCACACCTCTATAACTCGAAATCTTGATATCTTGAAATACTCGATCACTCGAATTATTTTCTATTCCCTTGAGTTTCGAGTTAACGAGGTTCGACTGCACTTAAGAAAATGTTATCTTCTGTGTTGAACTTGCAATAAAATTCTTTATATAGCGAAAACTTCATGATACCTACCGTTATTTATTGCATCTTATTAATTCTTAATTTGTCAATATTTTTTCGCTTCATTAATTTGATCAAAATTCAATTTTTGTTGCACGTAAAATTAATAAAAATCTAAACTTACAAATTTTCAAACTATTTTAAATGTATTATATTGTTTATCAGAAATTGGATTAGAATTTAAGATAGTATGCAAATTAATTCACTTACTTAAAACTAAACAAATACGTTTAAAGAGCTTAAATATAAAGTTTACTATTTAAAGTATTTGTGTAACACTAGAACTACCGAAGATTAACATACACCTATTTCTATCGAAGAAATCAAAATAAAAGAAAAGGGAGAAGACAAATTCGTAAAATGAATTATATGTATATTTCACTAAAAGTCGGAGAAAATTTCAGAAATTGTGATGTTTTAAAGATACATATAATAATTATTTTAAAAAATATCAAACAAGTCACTTTTGACCCCGTTGGTACATCGTGTTAAAAATGCTTAACACACATTATAGACGATATGGGAAATTCTGATGAAAGGCAGGCAAGCCAAGGTGTCACCTTTCCATCTCAAACAAAAACTAGCATCTGGTGAGGTAAACGTGTCAGAGTAGAAACAATGCAAAACGACACGTGCAGTCGAAGCCGTCGAAGGACAGAAAGCCAATATTCTTAGGCTCGACGTGTACGTATTATATCTCGTCACCCATTTACCTTGCCGTGTACACAGTACCCAGTAAAGAGAACTACGAGAAGCGAGACAGAAAATACACATCGAGTATTTGCATATGTATAATGAGAGATTCATTTAAAATTAATATTTTAATTCAATTAGCGTCATATAAACGTGCAGATAACACTGAAAGAGACTCGTCTAAGTCTGGTCTAGAAATAGTCTAGCATAATTACTTTCAATTTTGATGTTCATTAATATCTTGGCAATGCACACAAATTAAATTTACATTAGTGTTAAAATTAGAAAGTAATATCTTGTGTGTTATTCAAACCCTCATTAGTAAGCGTTGATTCTTCTTTGTTGCAAGTGCTTCAAGAACTTAGAAATTGTCTTCTCTAATTAAGAATAATTTAAGAAGATATCGCGTGATATCCTCTTCGATAAGGAAACAAAAGGACGTGAAAGATAATATCCGCGGCTTATGCAACCGCGCCGACGACGACGACGACGGTGAGAAGTAAAAATCATCGGAGACGTTGTTTTTCACCGAAAGTAATTTCTACGCCGACCACGCTTTCTTTCCCTCGTCACGCGCCTCTGAGGAAACTAAACTTGGCGCGATATCGACCGTTAAGTTACGAGAGGATCGGAGAGTTACATCAGGAGAAATCGGATGCTCCGCGCAAAGCCGAAATTAAAGGCGAACGGTGTTGCATCTTACGTAAAAATCCGAAAGTCAAGAGAATGCTAAGATCTTCGAAAAGAGAATTCTTCAAAAAGAGAGAGAGAGAGAAACAAATTCCCCCCCCCCCGTAAACGGACAGTATTTCGCCAATTTCCAAGCTGTCATCGGGAAAGAGTCATTTCTATTTCTAGTACTATGGCAACTCGCGATCCGCGCGGGACAGCACATAAATCTTTCCGCTCATTAAAAAAAAGAAACATTAAGCTCTTAATCTACCTAATGCACTGCCTCCATCACCCGCGGTGCAGAGTCACTGAATAAATATTCCGGCGGAATAGGTATCCGAGCAGTTACGCACTAACGAATTCAACCGTTAATTACCGCATTGATTTATTTTACTGCGCACAAGCGTTTTCGGCGCGTACGAGATGCTTGATAAATGACGCGAATGATCGCCGGTGAAAGCGAGATATCAATTTAATCGCGCGAGAAAACAGCGAACGTAACTCATTATACGACGAATTACATTTATACTTACATAGGGTACCACGCGTTACCCACAATATCGATGTCTACTTATTATTACGTAATCTTATCGATGAGTCAATATCGGTTTATAAATATTGCTGAATAACTCTATCTTTTCTTTTTTCTACATAAAAATGATTTTTGTGTTAAATTCTCGTCAGATTTAAATTATCCACCTCACACCTATTCTACGCCATCGCGCCATAACGAGTTTTTTCGACCGTCCTTTTTTATTACCATCAGGCACATCTCGTTAGAAAGCGTTTGATTCTACACCTCGATTTTTCACGAGACTCGCAAAACCTATTTGGCGGAAAACAAGCCACAAGGATGCCTGCATATTACAGAATATTAAACGGCAGATTTCTGCTGCGCGGCGAGTGCAAAAACAGTGCCACTTAATCTGCTTGATGCACCATTTAAGTCATCATTCATAACCGCATATCTATCACGCACACAACGTGTATAACCGGCAAGAGCCGTCTGCGAAACCCGTCAATTAATTTTCTTGCCTACGCAATATTAATGTACGTTTAATTAACCGCAATTTGTTATCTCCCCCGCCTAAAGCAGTGTAACTTGTCTGACGTGACACGGATGATTCTTCTCGTTTGGGATAGTGGTTCTACACAGACCCACTATCCTCTGACATTTTCAAACATATATGTGCTCACGTCATTTTCGGAATAATACGTAATAAATTAAGCGCTAAAACAAGTGCATGCATTATGAATTAAGCGACTGTGGAATAAAATTCATAGTGCTAGCTACATGCGATTAATTAATATTAATAAACGATATTAAATTATGAATATATCAATACGAAAATATGTTAATGATAGATTTGACTTTTATTTAGACGTGAAACAGAGAGATTATTTACACACATTTTCTTAAAACAAATTTGTCTCTTGCTTCTTCTCGTGCCAACACCCATGACATTCCGCGTTATGTAAGTCACGCATTAAAAGCAGCTTCCTCTTGACATCGCAAAACAGATTTCTCGGGACGTAACTTCAATGATCAATATCACGCCAAGTTCGGTTTCCGTTTCAATTCGGTGACGTGACGAGGAAAAGGAAGCAACGTGCTCGAAGTTACGGCAGAATGCTACTGTCAAAGAAACCGGTCTAGAAACTTTTCCCACCTTACATATGATGGAACAGCGGATTCCGACCATGTTAAACTCTTTCACAAAACTCTATTTTATTGCAACTTCTATAAAAAGAGAGAGATACTGAATTAGAAAAAATCGTACATCGTTATGTTAACGCAACTTTACATGTATAGTACATTCTATTAATTCTGTTCCTTATAATACATTTCGCGTAATCATATTTAAAAAATGTAAACATTTAGAGATTACACAGTTCTTATGGCTAACCTCTCTTGTATAAAAGTGCTTATCACATATTATTACAAAATTCCCTAATAAGAACAAATTTTCGTGATTTAATATTATTTATTCAAATCTTTAAACTCAAACAACACGCATGTTTAAAAGACATCATAAAGACATCTATCAGACATACGTGTCTAAAAGACATCTTAAACATGTAAATCTTAAAGATGTCTTTTAGACATGCGTGCGCTGTGTCTGGGAAGAGTATTACATAATTTTGCATGTCGAGTTTCATATTGTATCCATCGGAACCACTTAATCACGGGTTGCAGAAAAATTTCACACGCCCGGGAAAATCCCGGCATTCACGTAGATCGCGAAAATTTTGCAGGCAGACATTTCAAGTCGCCGGTACCGAAATATGCGGCAAAATTTCAGGCTCGAGGCTACACAGGCGGCACCGGCGACGCGGCGGCTCGATCGCGGTACACGGTAAAGTAAAAATCGGAGGATTGCATGGGCGGGTAATGGGATTCTCTGCTCGCTTCCGCCGCCAACCCTTTCTCGCCAGTCGAGCTGTTGCAAGAGAGCAAAAGTAGATGCTCTCGTTAACGCGCGACAAGGGAAGCAAAAATTGAGTTACGAGTCTGATACCGCGCGTATGAACTCGTTTCATAGAAGTAACATTATTTAAAAAAAAAAAGTAGAAAAAAGAAAAAATCAGTCAACACACCGCAAATGCAATTTAGTTAGAGTCATGATTAATTCATTTGTGCCAAGTTCGTGAATATTTTCGTAATCACAGCACATTTTATGCAAAAAGATATATCATTTAAAAACGATATTAAATGAAATCAAAATGTCTCTCTCTCTCTTGCGCGCGCGCGCGTAAAGAGACAAAAAATGTTTAAAACAAAAAAACGATAAATTACTCCTCGTCAACCAGCATATCGCGGTAGGCGACCGTGAAATCGAAATGGAATCAGGTTATCGAAAAGCGAACGTCGACATTATTCTTTTCATCCCTCCTGTCAGTCCTGTCCCACCGGTATGTCCCACCGGTATGTCCCACCGCTGCCAGTTGCCTCGCATTTCTCCGCGCGCATCGCTCGCGTGTGGGAAGATGACAATGCACCGGTGGCCTCGCGCCCGATACGCCTTACGTATGGTTACGCTCTCCGGGGGGAATTTCTGCTGCACGCGTCGCCAATCGTCCGACATCGGATCGCGTAACTATTCTCATTGATATTCCACGATTGTCCCTGGTACATGACCAATTGCCGTTTCTTTTTCTCCTTATCTATTTATTTTCTATCAAGGAAAAAACGACCGTGAGAGGGGAAGAACTTTCTACCGTATTGTCGACACGGTCAACACCTATACCTATTCGCGAGACAAGACACGCGTATATTGAGAAATGAGAAGCGCTTGTTTCATTATCTCGCGTTGCGTCAAGTGACATCATTAATTTTTCCTTGCTAGACAACTCGTCTGACAAGTCGTCGAAGTGAGAATACCTTGTCGATAAATCTCGACGTTCCCCAGATTGCCGTCGAGCAAGCCAGGACGCATAAGTCAATTAGAAATTTATTTATGCGTATATGCGTACCTATTGTAATTATAATAAAAATATTACAGGAATTTATATATAATTATATATGCGTACTATAGTTGTAAAAATACATTAATAATATACGACTTGAAAATTTGAATTTGAATTTAAGTGAAAATAGCAGTCTTATAATCAAATAGCACTCATATGAAAATTTGATTCATCACATGACGTTTAAATTTGGATTAATTATTTATCGATGACAAACTGCAATACGTAATAATTTTATAAATAATACCTAAAGTTGTTATATCGCGCTGTATGATGGTCAAATAATATACAAGTATCAAGAAAATCTTTTTAATAGAAAAATTGTTTACTTCAAAGCACTTTTTATTAATCGCAAGACAATTTATTTATATAATAGCAATTTGTTGAAAATTAATAGGCTTATTATTGTCAACTTTTCTAAGCATTGCAATCACGATCAATATGTATGACTGGTTCAAAGAGAAGAGAAAAGTCTATGCACATCGTCATTGTGCGCACTTAGGCATGTCGTATTGTCATTCCTACTACGCCCCTGGCAGATGCCCAGTTTTTCTATTAGACTCAACGTTAGAAATGCCTGATGTTACGATAGATCGGTTTACCACCGACAGCATGATGCCATATTCCCATTTTAACATACGACATCACGTTCATCAATTAATCGCAGAATTATTGATAAAACAGATTTTCCAATTATTTTTAAACAACTCATTTTATAGTAAACTATAGAATTTTTTATTTTAATAAAAATCTTATTTTACATGCCTTATTTAAAATAAAAAAAGTGTGCAAGAGAGAGTAGAAACTTGCACATTGCTTCCTCATAGTTTTTAAGTGTGCAAGTAGAAACTTGCACATTGCTTCCTTATAATTTTTAAGTGTACAAATTGTAAATTTGAACATTACTTTCTCACAATTTTCAAGTGTGCAAATTATAAATTTGCACGTTGCTTAATCAACATTTTGTTTCGCTCATAAAGCTTCCTCTATGAGGCAGACACTTGGAGCACCTCCTGTAATAAAATGTAAATAAAAATTAAAGAGGACAACAGAAAAACAAAAACAAAATAAAAGAAGGTATACAGACTAGTATTGTCAGACGTCACGCGCAATGCTGTCGTGCGACTGGTTGCCTACTTCACAGGTGATTCGAGCAACGACACGCAGCTTCTCAAAAACGCGTCGAAAAACACGGGTTTCTTAACAAAAATTGATTCTTTTGATGAGACCTACCATTCTCTAAACTTTGCTCCATACCTTCTAAAACTATAAAATACTTATTTTGTGTTCTTGATGAAACCTATTCTGTTTTTGTTTTATTGTTCTTAGTGCAGGTTCTATTTATTACTACAAATTTTAAAAAACTAGCACAGTTGTAAACAGAAACAAAAAACCTTTAAATGTGACTACTTTACTGCTATTGCCGCATTTAAAAGTTTTTAAAAGGTTGCTATCCCAATGAAAAGAATTAAATAGCACGGTTAACAATAGAACATGAACATATTCTCTTTAAAAATAAAGTTGACATGTTTCGGCTTTTTTCATACAAATTAGTCATGTTACAAAATAAATGAGGTAAAACTTTTGGCCCATACTGTATATGCACGTATATAGGTTAAACTAAATAAAAATTTTTTACCGTTTTACAAATTTCTCAATGAGAAAAGTGAGAATATAGTGAGAAATTAATTAAAGATCTGCGAATGAGCGTGCAACCGCGCAATTCAGCGACAAGAGACAATAATGTAATTGAAGTTTGAAACGTTTTTCAAGTAAAAATTAAAAATTTACCCTAATTAATAAAAATTAATTTAAAATTAATAAGCAATTAACCAAAAAAGGTCGCAGAATAAATTTCTCACGAAAACGGTGATTCCTATGTTTTGTGCCAAAATGTACCTCTCTGAACCTGGCACCTCCACCAGTAAAAAAAAGTTTAAGTCTATAGCATGATTAGTGCTAATTTAGTGCTAATTTATAGTCTATCCTATATAGACTATAAATCATATCCTTAGTCCCGAATTTTGTGCTCGTATCAATGCGCAGGAAATAAATAGCAAAAGTGGGCGTGCTGGCTTCATGTTAAGCTAGCACTCCCACTCCTGAAAAACAAGTAGAGAGTATACTGTAAACAAAAAAATCGATATACCAGAATTTTGTGCTAATTTTGTGCTTTCAAAATATTCCAATCCGAAATTTGGTGCTCGTTATTAACAGTTTGAGTATGATTTTTTGTCATTTAAATAATTAGTATTGTTTAAACAATTAAAAACATTTTTTTGTAGCAAAAAATTTTGAAACTTAAAATACATTATCAATGATGTGTATGTTTTACACATAAAAAAAGTTTAAGAAATATCTTAATGGTTTATTTATATTTTATTTATATTTACAGCAAAGTGTCGATTATCTATAAGGGATAATGTTAATTTTATCAACTTTAAACTTAAATAACTCTTAAATAACTTCAAAATTTTACAGAGTATTTTTAATTTAATTTAGAAACAATTTACAGCACTTTCTGAATATATTTGAAGTACCTCCAATACATCCTTAATTACAATAACTTTTAAACCAACTTTTAAAAGAATTGTGCTGAAATTTTACACAGATACTTAGACGTAATAATAAAACAATCTATGAAATTTTTAGATTTTTGGTAATGCTTTGAGATGTCACCCATACATCCTTAAAACAGACGGCATCATGCCTATTATCAATGAAGATAGCGATAAAAATTAGTCCATCCATATAAATATAACTATAAATAGTGTAAATAAAATAGTATGAGAGTGATTATGTGAACGAATGTGTACATATACTTAATTATTTTGAGTGTATGTGTACGTGTATGTGTATGTGTACTTCATTAATAAACATTTGATTTAATACGATTATAGTTTATCCTTTTATAATTATTTCAATTTACTTTATTTTATTATTTTTTTAGTACCTGTACCTATTTATTTAATCAATTTCGGCAAATTACTTGTTGTAGGATTCCATTCCAAGATTCTAAATAAAAATATGGCGATGGTACTAAAAAATTATGATAATTTTGAAAAAAAATATTTTGTTTTTTAAACTAAAGTACCTTCTACCCATTTTATTGGTTCAAAAAAATTACTTGTAAAATACCGTCTTAAAAGTTTACAAAAAAAATATGGCAATGGTACAAAGAGCATATCATAATTTTAAAAAAATAAAAAACAATAGGGGAGACCGGGGCTAAGCCGACACTATTTTTTCAAAGGCAATTTTTAATGTTTAATTATAATTTTTAGGCAAATTCAATGGTATATATTTAAAGAGTGTTTCTTCAGGTACAAAATTGATTCAGGAAGTTTTGCTGTACGTCGCTTTGTTTTGCCGCCAGGAAAAGAAAAGTGACGCGAAGACAAATTTTCGAATTGAAAAATGGGCAAACTCGACACCCCGCCGGGGCAAACTCAACACTTTGTCTGATCGACACAATTTGATCTGGAACTTATTTTTTACTGTCTGAAAATGAAAATACATTGTTTATTGTGTATTTAAAAAGTGCAAAAATTCGGAATAAAGTAGCTAGAACATCATTTGAAATAATGAGAACAAAAATTGTTGAACTTTCAATTATCTTCATCTAAACTCATGTCTGAAAAACAATTAATGCAGGTAAACTCGCGATCGGACGTGCGCATACATTTGTCATGAGCCATATACGGCTGCAAAGCATCGTTTGTTACTGGGAGCCGACGAAACGGCGTGGTGTTGACTTCGCCCCGAACGTCGTTTTTTACTTTTGTTACTCCAAAAATATAAAAATTTTGAAAAGGCATATATTCATCAAAATCGGTTAAGCCGATCAAAAAGATATGAATTATTTTCGAAATTTTTATTTTTATTTTTTATACCAAAATGGTTCAATATTAAGGGCTAATATTTGACTAAATTGTAAGTGACACTGATAGCAATCAAAGGGAAAAAAATGAGCATGATCCGTGTGGGGGCACATTGATCCTTCTTATTCGACTACGGCCTTTACCTAATAAGAAGCATATCAATGTAATTACTGGTTGTGTTTCTTTTTATAACATACCAATTTTAACTTAATCCTTTAATATTTCAAGATAAACTTTATTCGATTTCCCTTTATTTAAATCGCTATTTTTACAGATATGACATTACGATATCAAATTGATTTTCAAGGCATATATTAATCACATTTCAAGACTGGTTTCAGTCGAGTTTCTCAGTGGAAATGTGACTATAAATACAGGTTTAAGTGGAAAATGAATGGTTGCTTCCTCGCCTCGTATTCAAAAGGTTAAATAAGTATGGTGCAAGTTCTTCGTGTAACAATGTTAACAATCAGAGAATACCCGCGTGTACATTGAGACACGTTTGTTTAATTAACGATACGTACAATCGATTGCATTAACGATATCCGGTGTATTCGCGCTTACAAGGATACTTTGTGACACGTGACTCACTAACTTCTTACGTTCATTACGAGTATAAAGCATGGCAGTATCAAACCATACAATAAAATAAATTAAAAATAATATATAAAATATTTCCTTTTTAATATAAAAATATCGTTGTAAAATGTTAAAAGTTGCTTTTTAAATTATATTATTTTGTTTTTACGCGTTAAACAGCACAAATTATGAAAATATAAAAATTCAGATTTAATACGAAATTATGTATCTTGTTCGAGATCACACTCTCGCGGGAACTTCCGCATATTTGAGAAAACAGAATATATCCCTCCATGTAAATTACAACTGCAACGTAATATGTTTCGCTTCTCTATTAGTAATTAGCTACGAAAATGGATCGAAGAAAGAAAAGCAGCCCCAAAAGCAAACGAAACGAAACATCGATGCGATTTTCTCTCACGAATAAACTACGGTTTTTATTTTCACGGCATCAACGAAACAAAATCAATCTACTATCTATATAATACTAAGCCCACCAAAAATTAATGCAAGACATAAAATGAATATCCAAGTAAGCGGAGAATCTAAGCGAGGGACACAAGAGAAGTAAAGAAGCCGCATAAGATATCCATTGAAAATCTCCAGACGCTCGCATAGTGGCGGCATTATACCGTAGCTTGGGCTGAGATTTCTTCTTACTCGTTATACGCACTCGATTGTGTAACGGTCCGTACAATCGGTAAGCCAGACTGTCAGCGTGCCGTGGAAAATATCACGGAGATTTTTATACACCTGCGAAAGAAGATGCCTTTTCTGCTCGCTATTAGAATTAAAAGAGAATTTACGTGCGTCATGTTATTGAGACATCTATCAAATTGGTATACTTTGCAACATTAAAAGAATGTATTACTTATTTAAAATTTGCACTAAACTTTTTACTTTTTAAATTTTTTTTTGTAATATTATAGCCACAAAGAAATAAGTCATTACTAATAAGTCATTACTAATAAGATAATCTGGTTTTCTCGCCAGATAATTTTATGCTTTCATAATAGCATTTATAGCAAGAAAAAGCTTTTATCGCCGTTATGATAAATAATAAAGTTTCAAGGCTTGACTTTCTTTCACCTTATTTCACGACGTCTGTTTTTTTTGCTTTAGACGTTACAAGTCTTTATTACAAATTTGCTTTAAAAGAACATTAAAATAAATTATTTTCTCTACAGCATATGGGCAGAACGATGATTTAAAAAAGAACAGCGACATATACCCACGAATCCCTAGACTAAATTGAAACTGTTACCGCGACTTCCATTTTCGCCGATGGTGATAATTGCGGTACAAATCCATGTTGCGTTGTGCGCAGGTGAGACGGGTCCGATTGAAGAAACTGACCACTCCCCTGCAAATTACACGTTTCGACGCATACTCGTGCGGTTTCAAAGCTTCAGGAATACATTTTGTTACGTGACTCTGTTACTTTGTGGCGTGACGACAACTGACTTCGTGCTGCCGGTCGTTCGAGGGGAAGAAAGATACCGAGACGACACTAAAGCTATTTTCGTAGAATTCTGTAAGTGCCATACAACGCGACGCCTTGTCCGATTCTTGCCACAGCTTTTGTGCCCAATTCCTAAGCAATGATCACCGCATCCTTTAAAAGCGCCCTATGATTTACTGCGTGCAAAACGCTGCAAAAATGACGCTAATTTTACGAAAACGCAGAGGAAACCCATTGCTCTCGCAGAGCAGATTTTTAACGATTGAAAAAAAAATTGTAGGTACGCTAAAATCGGATTACAAAACAAAACTCAATACATCGATCTAGCAGAACATAAATAGATAAATTGATGTATAAATAAAACTATAATAGAACTAATGGAAAAAATTTTCTGTATGTGCAACTATAGAAGAGAAAGATATAAGAGAAAGAATAGAAGGCTATTATATATTATCGAGTTTGTGCGATTTGTATATTGGCAATAATTTATATATATACTTTGTATTAACCATAATTCATAAACTAACGTAAGCCGGATTTAGTCTATTGATAATAATTATAACTTCGTTTAATTTAAATATTCTGGTTTGAAAGGTCTGTTCTAGGTACTAAACCAAAAATTTTCTTATTCAGAAGAAGTGTGGCTATCGTCTAAACTAGAATAAACATTATACGTTTATTAAGTTTTTTTCTTTTAATAAAATACTATCAAAGTTTTGAGAAAAAACTAATATTTTTAATAAAAAAGCCACCATTTTGTGCAGAATGGAAATATTGGTTTAGTTCTAGGAGTTTAGTTCAACCTCATATATTTGCTTTATTTATTAAATTTACTACCTAAATTCTTTCATCTTAGTACTGGATTCCATTATTTAATCGATTTTTTCGTAAGAGAAAAATTTATTGATTATTTATTAAATCTATTGATTATAAAGTCTTTTCTGTTCACTTTTTTTATATCTTTTAGCTCCTCTAACCTTCTGATTGAGTTTAACACAGATCGTACTATTATCGGGTCTCGATGCGCTCGCTCTATTGAAATGGAGACGTCAGTCATAGATCGCCATATACAGTGACGTACATAGTAGGTACTTACTTGTATTCAAGTACTCTACATTACCTAGCGGAACAGGTGAATTCGCGAGGTCGAGTCTCTCTGACGTCGGCATGAATCTCGACTATGCTGGAATCGACCGAGAAGTAGGTCGTACATTCTGCTCCCTCTATTATTGTGGCTACCTGCGTCACATGGCCCAGTTTCTACCGCTTGTCTTTATCGTCGTCGCCTCAAATAAACGTAGGGGGAGGGGAGGCTCTCTTTTTACGGGCACTCTATCTCGCCGGGGGGTGAAAAAAGAACGCCGCGCAGCTTCTTCACCCCTTCTTATAGTGGGAGAAACCGATGAGAGAAAAAAAGCTTCTCTCGACCATGCACCACGTCGTCATCGAGATACGCGCGATGGCACGCGCACGTTTTAACCGCGGGAAAACGAGGTCGCATGCCGCTTGTTTCGCTCGACACTTTTGCAATTATAAATATTTATCCTGAGAAAGCACTCGGGTCAATGTTTTTGATTAACTATCGAGCCATAAGTTTCAATAAATTTAATGCGTGCACATAAAATAATAGACATAATTATTGGAGAGAAATTTATTTTTGCTTCATTAATCGCTCAGACATCATACAAATTAATAGATGCAGACAGCGTACGCCTCTCTACTTAACTATTTATGTTATGCGCTATCTTTTTACCATGCGCCATGTACCTTTTTTGGCCTAGTGTGCCTTCAAGATTGCTCAAAGGTACAAAAGGTACTGGCGCTAAAAGCTATAATCAATTAAATTAAATTCGAAGTTCCTTTTTATCCAGTCACGCGCGCATGCGACTAATCCTTTGGCGATAATAGGGCTATGTCATTAACGCCGGTTCATATACATATATATCATTACATATCTCACGTAGGATACATATGCTCTGTATATATATGCCCGTGGCAGCTGACAGTAACAAATCTTCGCTGAATTAACTGAATTACAGGAGTGTTAGCAAGCGGACTGAATCAAGCTTCTTGACATCTATCTAGGAAACACGTGAAAGCTGCTATTCAAATAAGTCCGTGGAAGCAACAGATCTGCTGTTATCATCAATATTCGAAGCAGCTCATGGCATCGCTATTACTATAATCTCGCACGGGTGAATTTCTTTATACATTTCTTCCACTTTAGTTTCTACCTGTGTTAAGAAAACAAGATACGATCGTGATATTTATTGCTTATTCTTTCTGCGAAATGATTACGTTCCAAGATGTGTCAATGGCCAACAACGAAGATGGAGCGGCGCCAAAAACCGCGGATGCAATATCCTAGGAGAACCGCGAGTGAATGACAAGTAAATCAAGTGTATATAATTGGAATTCAATTCGCACAGTGGCACAGATACACGGCATTAGGATTCTGCTAGCAAGCCCTCGCGTTTATACACACACGCGTATAAGAAGCAGACATATGCGTGCGCAAAGTTATCAAACTTCGACTCGCGGGAAAGTCATATTACACTCCCTTATATGTTTTTTAACTAATCTAATTTTTTTTTAATTAACTGCAGGACCTCCGTTAAACCGAATACGTAACATTTACTTCGCCAGTAAGTATAACCTAATTAACCGTAAAGACTTTTTACTCGACCTAACTGGCTATAATCGTTATGACAATTACGACCATTGGTTTTGATCAAATTAATCGTCAAGATATTTCGACCATGGGTTTTGGCTCTTCTAAATTGATGTAACTTTGATACTTATATATACAGGGTGACATATTGTTAAGTACTCGAAAAGACTTTAAGAGGTGATTCCTCACACAAATCAAGACAAAAACTTCATATGGCCATATCCCTGAAACGGCTCGGTTTCAAAAATATAGGGTGTGAAAGTTGAAGGATTTTTCCTTCAACTTTGACACCGTGTAATTTTGAAAGTAAACCGTTTCGAACATATGGTCATAAGAAGTTTTTGTCTTGAATTTGTGTAAGAAATTCCCTTAAAATCTCTTAGAGTACTTTAACTACCACCCTGTATAAGCATTCTATTTATCTTTGTTAATTTAAAATGATGAAAAGGTCGTTTCAACAGAGGTTTGATTAGATAAACAGCTATACTTCTTATTGTTAATACTTCTTACGTTTTAAATATTGAGCAAGTTTTATAAGTGCGGAAATAAAATTCAATAGCACAAAGTCTATACGGCCAACTTCGATCATTTATAACTGGAAAACTATTGTTACCTCGTTTTGTATCAGGATTTTTGACAACGATTAATCTTCGAAATACGTCGTGACTATTAGGAATTATATATCGCGAGTCTCAGAACGGAAAAATAAATCACACTGTTTCGACAGCAGAGAGTGTAGGTATACGCTAACAAACGCGGTAAATAAATTCGCGAGCAGGTGTAAGAATGCGAGTGCCGCGATCGTAAATTACAATAACCATCTGGTGTTACGAAGCATTTTTACAATATTCGCCTAGTGCGACGGTGTAGGTGCGGAAGTTACAAAAACGAAAGCGGCGCTACACCAAGACGATTTCAGCTTAATTAGACGCATTAAGATCACCCATTTCAGATATTCGCCTTGTTACACCTGACACCGTCTTCGATTGGTATCAGTATATAGTCCGCTTTCTTAGGCGCGCATTAGTTCTTTGTCTCGCGAAAAGTGTCCCACTTAAACATAAGTATGAACGTAACATTGTTATCGTAAATAATGATACCTTGATTACGGAACATCATTTATTTACGTAAGATGCTACTGCACCGAAAAACAATAGTTATATAAGTAAATTATTCCAAATGATGAGATAAACATGAATCAAATTTAAAATCAGTATTTGCCATAAAAATTTCTTTGTACTTATTCAAATTTGAAATTAAATAACGCTTCTGTAAAAACTTTAAAATGATTTTTTAATGACAAGTTATATTTAATTTACCAAATTAGCTTCGTTGACAATAAATATTTAAATCAAAAGACCGTTGCTTTAAAAGATACCAAATTCATAAATTCATTCATCATCATTTCCGATCCTTTATTAATCTCTTTAGCATTAATTAATTATAGTTATAGAAATATGAGCAATTTCTCATATATTATTTCCACATTGCAATGTTGATCGCAATGTATGTATCAGCAGGAACTTTTGAAGGATATCTCGTTTGATCTTATTGACTTCATTCTGACTTTTTCCTTGCCGTTCACAATTAGAAATGCGCCAAAATTTTACTACGAGATTGTCCTTAAGACAAAACAGAAAAGCGCGAGAAATCGGCTCGATGCGAAGGGAATAACGCCGCGTAAGCCCCCGGATCAGGGGATGTCGTCGCGCAGAGAGACGAGGGGATTAGAGTAGAACGGAAGGGGTAGAGCACCGCTAGAATCTAGAAGGTTAACAAAATCAATACCGAGATGGGTGGCACAGCACAGTGCGGGAGAGAGAGAGAGAGAGAGAAAGATGATGAGAGACGGGAGGGAGGGAGGGAGGGGGAGAGAGAGGGCGAGAGAGCTGGTAGTCGGGCCGCTCGCGCCGGGGGGCTAGGTCGGCCACCGACCTTTATCCAGGCCAACTGCATCATCCCCATTTCCACACACGCACGTATCGCGCAGCTTCGGGGAAAGAGGTGGCGAAGGGAAGAGGTCGTCTATTTTCACGGCGAGCCGTTTTCGTCGGACGAAAACAATCCTGAGCGTACATAACCGGACGCTCCAGCATCAGAAACAGATCCGCATCCTGTAATCGGACTCGTAATAAAGCGTACTTGAAATCGAAAGCAAAAATTATTCGCTTTGCAAAACAGTTATTCCATGAGAAATTGATATGGGGTTTGTGTAAAAAAACGCACAAAATTCGTTGATTTCGAGTCGAAGATTAACGACAACGTCCAAAAATATCTTAGAAAGATTTCTTATCAGACATAATCAGATGAATGTGCAGAGTATGGAACCGAGATGGATTAGGATAATTTAGGACTGTGCGACTCTACGTCAAGGCAGATATAGTAATTTATGATATAAGCCTTCATATATCTAGTAATTATATACATTAAATATTTAGAAAAGTTAAATTATTTTTTAAAATCTTCATAAAATTTCCAAAATAATTAATTAAGCAACATTTAAATAAAAATATAATATTTCTCAAAACTAATTCAAATCACAAAAAATTAAGAGAGAAAAAAAATAGAGAGAGATATATATGTATATTACTTGATGTTGCTCTATTTTCTATTTTAAAAAATAATAGTTGATTAAAGAATAAAAAACGTTTGTAAAATACTTTAATATTTAACGTACGTTTCATCTGCTGACTATATATTCTTTACGAAGAATAGAGATCGTTACATTTAATATGATTTTACGATGAGAAATAGCATTGAGTTTCACATTTCAGACCTCACGACGAATTTATCTTGAGTTTCTTTCACGTCAATGTGAATTTATCAAGCATCGTTTTTGACACGCTACAACTTTGACGCGTTGCCGCATTCGAAATATATACGATTACCGGTGAAAAAGTGGAGCTATTAATCATACCACTTACGTGATTGAAATACGCTTCGCAGGGTAAAATCGGGTCATGCCGAGATCGGGTATTGCTCCATTATAATCGGCCAAATATCGATGACGACGACGACGACGACGACGACGACTACGAAGAATCAGAGAGTGACGGAATTTTAAAGAAAAAGCTCGAATAATCGTGCGCAAGTGTACGTTCCAAGAGAGCTACTGGTGTAATCTAGAGTACGATCGGCCGCGCCGTAAGGTTCGTACATCACAAATCTGAACGATTAGCCTAGTTACTACACGGAGGGAAAACGCCCGACGTAATGACGTATCTGCGTCGTGAATCTCGATATAGCGGGAACACGAACGTCGCTTTTGAGCTTTACAACTCGCTTATCATACCGCCAGGATGCTTACCATCACGCGAGCGTTTACGGGAAAAAAAAAGCCAATGACTGTCACGTCGAATCTCTGAATACGACGACTGCACTGTGGAAATGCGAAATGTCGCGTGTGCAATGCTCGATAGCGTGCGAAACGCGAATTTCATTTCTTT
Organism: Temnothorax ravouxi; assembly: GCA_030770255.1. Classification (NCBI taxonomy): domain Eukaryota; kingdom Metazoa; phylum Arthropoda; class Insecta; order Hymenoptera; family Formicidae; genus Temnothorax; species Temnothorax ravouxi. The sequence continues at coordinate 117,937 of JASTWP010004350.1, forward strand.
TTTTCAAGCTAAGGGCCAAAGCACATGTGACAGTCGTAGTCGTGGACGTAAGTAACGCACAAGCTTTGGCGTATCTTGATCTGTCAGGTCGGGGACTACGACCGTCGTATATCGCTACTCCATGTTATGTGCTTTGGTCCTAACGCACAGCTTTGGCGTATCCTGATTTGTCAGAGGTCAAGGACTACAACCGTCATATATCGCTACGCCATGTTATGTGCTTTGGCCCTATATAACGCTACACATCGCATCAATTTTATTAATTAAAGATATTTAAAAAAAAAAAAATAATTAAAGACATTTTAAAAAAATGTCTTGTGCTTTATGAAATAAATAATTTGTTGTTATTGTGTATCTGCATTAAATTAGAATTTTAATCAAAGAATCTAATTAAATTACACAGTTCATTTTTTATTGAAATTAGGCGGAAATAATTTACTTAACACAAATGAACAATTTTATTCTTAAATTATCGTGCGCTTTTACGTATTTCGTAATATTATATGTATATTGCAAAAATAACAATTAAATAACACATTAAATAACAATTAAATATCATAATTAGATATCATAATTATTGAAACAATGATTCCGAACTATCTACTTATTGTTAGATAAAAAAATTCCGACATATACATAGGGTAACTCCGGTATATACGCCGCAGCTAAGGGAAACTTAATTTATCGAGTATCTTATTTACTATGTTTAAGACAAATAAATTATACCAATAAAGACTTTATACTGTCTACTACTATTAAAAAAATAGAAATATAAAATATTCATTCTTTGTATTTAATAAAAAAAACTTTTAGAAACCCTTGCATTTTTGCCATATATATCCCATAAAGGTGGGATTTATGACATTCATGAGTGAAATATACGCCTTATAAAAAATTACAAATACTGTTTATAAATAAGGCAATAAAATTTCATAATAAGTTATAAAATATGTGTAAAAAGTTTATTTTAAGATGTAAAAATGATAAATGAATTATAAAACTGAAAATTTTTTAAAAGAAAATAGAAGAACGATAGATACATTAAAGGTTATTGGTATACGATCCAAAAGAAAAAAAAACGCATAGGAGATTTCGATTTTTACAGAACATCTGTAAAACTATGGCATAAATCCTGCATGCTAAAATGCTGTATATCCTAAACAGAAGGGATATACAAGATATCAAGCTGAACAAAGAATATAAGAGCTATGCACTTGTATTTTACTGTATTTCATCCTTTACTATCCCTTTACACTCATGAAAAATAACCATTAAACCTTTAAATTTACATTCCCTACAGTAAGCATTACGTAGGTCATAATATATGATCGTGCTACTTACTACGGTGAGAAATCGATTCAACTCACGACGGTTTCGTTAATATTAACAGTAAAGAACTGAAATTACAACACAACACAACACTAATATGGCATAAAGACACATAACAGTGATTGCGAGCAAAGTATCTCTATTCCTTCTATTTTTTCTGACTTCTGCGGCGTAGCGTAAATCCTCGCGCGGTGTAAATACCGGAGTTACCCTATATATATAATATATTTTGCCCTTACAAAACACCTTGTTTTTGGCTGCAGAAAAAAATCCTGACGTGTAGGGGCAAAACTGAGGTCATATTCGGTTTCAGCAGGCGAAAATACATAAGAATACCATGGTTTAGTCCATGGCGCAAACAACTTTTCTTTTTTTGTGGGCCTGTGATTATTCTTCACTTTTCCCAAATAATTTGAGGATGATCTGACTGAATTCGGTAAATTAGCCACGCACCATTCGAAAACTTACATTTTTCTGTAAATTTTAAGATTTTTTTGAAAATTTTTAGATCAAATATAAAATGGGCAGGGGGGGTGTAACGTTGAGAAAGAATGCCCCATATATATAATATTAGCATAAATTAAACAAATATCTGATATAATCTACAAGCACATCTACTTATCTCACAATTTGGATCAGCTTACAACGCGGGACGATACAAGCTTTGATCGAGCTGATAATATTTCGTAGCCCGCGCTACTTCTGGATGCAATCTATTTTGCGGATCGTGCAAGTATTTGCGACGCCGAAATCGCCCATAGATTAACGCACCTGTCACGCATAAATATTCGCGGATAAACCAAAGTTCTCGCGTTCTCCTCTTCGCGGAAGAAGAGAACGAGAAGTTGGCGCGTCCCGCGATCGTGAGTTCCGGTATAAGCGTCATTTCATCCGCGACAATTTAAGGAACATGCGCGTCCTCTTCGAGAGTACCAAATTGGAATGTGGCGCACGAAAGCTTAAAATCGTACATGTCGTTTCCCATTACGTGCAAGTTTATTTATAACTTTCTGAACTTTATCTATTAATTCTCTCGAGTTAAATTCTCTAAGGCTCATTATCATGAAAATTGCATAAGTCAAATCTAAAAATTGTGATACTAATAATAATACGATCGATTATATGACAAGCTATAGAATTAAGAAAATATTATAAATCGATCACGGCGACATCCTGCTGCATAAAATTTTCTCATGCAAGTATCATATATACGGACAGACATAGTCGTAAAAGATTACGAGATTCTAATTCTCATTAGAGCAAACCTGTCAAAGTAATGCGAATAATTGATTTCTGATTTCAACATGAGTCTTCTGATATCTATGATAATTTCAAGTTCTGCCTACTCACGCCTACGGATTTACTCAATATTACACGAACATACCAAATTTTTCACGACGCGGCACCGACATGCAACCGAGATGCATCTTGCGCCGACTCTTGTCTACGAAAGTGGAAGTGCGAGCGGAGAAACTTGATATTCAAGATCGCAATTAATTCCTGCCGTACGTGTGTGTGCAAGATTTATAACCTGTTATTATCTCGTGAGAGCCGTAGGATGTAGGAAACTCAATGTGCAACGACGCGCGATTCATCTCTCGACATATTATCGTCAAACCAGATTAATTTTTCTGCAATTTTTCTGAACCTTTTGAATAATAATTAGGTTACTGTTTGTGATTATTCACATAATCAAAAATATTTATTTAATTTGTCTCGAAAGCTCTCTGTTCATATCGGTGACGTAAAATATAATTAATAAAAACTACTTCTCTAATAATTGCTATAGAAGAAGTTCGGGTAATTTTAACCATGCGGGCAAGTTAAATCATCACAATATCTAGATTATTAAGTAATTTAGCGAACAATAGTGGAATTACTATAGCTGCTGGCCCCCTAATCTAACGTACAAAGCGGCGGCGTGGCACAACGTCCCATAAAGTAACAAATTAAAACTCAAAATTTGGTGTGTACCGCTTACAGCGTAAGGTTAGTATATCAACTTTTATTTTGCAGTCAATCTATTTCACAAATTCTTAGTTGCTTTTTGTTTCATGTAAAATCAAGATAGAACTTTAGTGTAGTCTATTTAGCAAGTGTCATATGGTGTACATTTCTATTGTGTACGATAAGAAGATAACCATAGCGATATCTTATAATTTTGAGATAGTTTGTATAATACTTTTTATAAGTACTGCATTTGAATATAATAAATATAGGTATAATATAATAATTATTATAATTTCATTATTAATATATGCCTTAAAATAAATATGTAATATATATATAATAATTATTATACTTTCATTATTAATATGCCTTAAAATACGATAAAAACTATTTTTTGTAAGATTAATAAAGTGGTTCACTTTGCCCGACGTGATTCAAATTACCCTATAAAAGTCTATCTTCGAAAATTTTGCTATAACATTAAACTCACTATAAATAAACGAAATTTGTTAGAAACACGTTTTAACAAACATTACAAATCAACCAAAACAAAGTTTAACTATCTTTAATTGTTTCCAAGTTATCTTGAAAGGCTTATTAGGATAGTTTCGATTACCCGAACTTTCTCTATAGGATTATTGGGTAATCTGTCAAAATACAAGATAGCAAAAATGAATGTCATAGAATACTATTTTTACTGAAATTATGAGATAGACATTAAAAGAGACACGTCGAATTGACGCGATTAATTAAATCGTCCCAATTAACGTACTCAGCGCTGACAAGAAAGACTGGCGTCGGACGGAAATAAAATGCAAGGTATTAGCATTTCTTCTCGTCCGAATTAGCATGCCGCACGTAGCTAGACCGCGATTTAGGCCAATGGGCAATGACGATGGCGGCTGTCGTCCTTGCCAAGTAATGTCCTGACGACGATCGAATCGGCGTTTATGCGACCCGCTTTTTTTCCAGGAGATAAAACGAGATGCTAAATACTGAATTTACTCTCTCTCTCTTTTTCTCTCTTTCTTTTTCTCCTCATCTTCTCTCTAAAATATCGGAAATATTCACAGATATCGATTCACGTAATTTCGGTACGAGAGACACATTTAGATCGGAACCTTAACCGCGCCGAAGATTGGGACGGCGAAACATCACGCTCAAAATCGCGGCGCAGCCGCGAATTAAATTAAGCATAATTTAAATTCAAGATATCGGGCTTCCCGAATGTCACAAAAAGTCACCGTGCGCGTCCGCAGAGATTTACGAGCGGGAATGAAAATCCGCTGTATTCGAAGAACCCGCCGCCAGATATTTGCGGCGAATTTAGAGGGTCTCGTTTAAAGTCGGACAACCGACAGCGGACAAATCATTTTAACGAGCGTTTTATTCAAATTCGCCGAGTTTTTTTCACGATCCGAGATGCCGATCGAATCGCCTTCGTTGTCCAGGTTTGTCCCATATCAAGCGAATGTCAAAACACGTTCGAGATACAGGGTGTCCCAATTCCCCGATTTCTCCATTCATAGTTTTCCTGAACATTTTAAAGTCAATTTGTATGAAACGCAAATTTTATTAGATATCGTTATCTTTTCACTGCTTCTCAACATTTAGATTTAAATATCTTTATTAAATCTTTAGTCAAATTATGATTTTAAATATATAAATAATATACCTAAAATTTGTTACATAAATTACGTTTATATAATTCTTATAATCAGTCAAAGCGAGAACACTCAAATGTTCGAAACACTACGTGATTTATAAGAAATTATAGTCATATATATATATGTATATATATAGATATATCGTTATATATATACTTGCAATTAGAATAATATATTCATATATTCAGTCATTCTTCGATAAATAAAAATTTCTTATTTACACATGTGTGCGTATGTACACGTGTATAAATAAAAAGTTCTTATTCATCAAGAAAAGACTATGAATACCGCCCACAGAGTCGATTCGCTCCGCTCATTCTGTTACTTTTAGGAGATCGAGTCTAGTATACCGAAGACCATTTATCTTCATCCACGCTGTCATTTCTTTTCATTTGTTTCATTATCGTGGTACGGCAGCCTCGATCGAGACCTGCTCTATTAGCGATATGACGTCGCGTGCACATGCAAAGCCCTTATCATATGACAGTGCCGAGTGCATTGAACCTATGTAAAAATTCCGCATAGAAAGACAGTCCGAGCTCGAGTTCTCAATTTAATCCTTTCATTCGACTACTTCGACTATAGTTCGACTACTGAAACAATATCTAAGAATATCAGAAAAAATCACGTGTCCCACATAAAATATTCTGTATTTCGATATGGCAATTTTGATGATAATTTCTCGAACAATTTAAAAGATTAATTAGGGGAGCACAAATTCTTAAAACTGTTTAATTTAGTATTATGTTTATGTAGGTATATTTATCAATTAAAATAATTTGTTACTTTTTAGTCTTTAAATATTCAATCCTTTGGATTATCGGGCGTCAATGAATTTTAAAATTGTTCCTTTGTTACATTTTTCGTATTCTTATCCAAAAATAAATTCTGCTTTTCTTGTTAATGAATACAATTTGTTGAAACTATACCCAGAGGAGATGAGTGATTTGTGATTACCGGTTAGCCCTGAAGAGTAGCAAATCTCGGCCGAGGTCGTATGTCATGTACACAGGGTGGCATAATGAAAGCATCGACTCACCTGCCTGTGAAGTGCTATATGACCAGCTATGATAAAAGGATAACGAGCCTCTGACGAGGCTGAATAGCCGCAGCCGCGGTCGTAGCAAACGCTAGCCTTCGATTCGCCACACTAATGCTTTCAATTTACCCGATAATGCTCGTGACGCATTTCCAGCGTGAAGAAACGAAATTGCTCAGATATAACGAGATAGGCGAGCAGAGCAGCGCGCCTGAACGTTTAATAGCCTGCAATTAACTCTCTGTTTGGTAAAGGCGAATTGGCTTACTTTGTGACCGTAATTATTAACGTAATGCAACTGTAACGGTTACGACAGACTAATAATCACGCGAGTATTAACCTTCGGATCACTATCTACTTTGTGACACCCACCATTGCATTGCAAAATTTAAAGAAACACATTTTCTTTATATATCTTTACCTAAGATAATATATCATACTAAAACGGGGATATTAATTGCGTTTCAACAAGATAAATTTTTTCATATAGGTAATGATATAAGAAACCAAACGCTCTCGATTACTCGATTACAGTCGAGACACGATATTCATTTTTTTTAAAGAGAAAAGATTAATTCTTAATACGTTTGAAAAGATTTGAATAATGCAAGTCGCGAAGTACCTCTTGAAAGTTAAGACAGAATTGTCGTATTGTTTATGTGTTAGTAAAATTGTACAGTATAATAATTAAGCCATCCACATACAACGAGAACAGGCCATTAATTGAATACAACATCGCATATAACGTAAATGCAGTGACGCGTGTATTCGTCAATGAAAGGTACGCGTATGCACTGTCAATTCTTGCCACGGATTTAATTAAGACTTGCCTATCACTGTTATTTGCAGTCGCTGTACGAAAGGCGGAGGCTCAAACAAATTGTTTCCATGTCGGTCCAGAATTTAATTTACAATGCGCCCATTTTAAAACATGTATTACACATACATATAAAAATAATCTGTAAATAATTAAGTTGTTAAGTTACTAAAATATTCCTTACTCTATTATATGCTGATATATAATGAGAAAATTATTTGACATTTTAAATTTACATAGGTAATAAGTGGTACAATATATACAATGTATACAATGTGTATAATATATACACAAGTACAATATATACAATGTGTATAAATTTAAAACGTCAAATGATTTTCTTATAATATCGATATCTAATGAATAAGGAATATTTTAGTAATTCAACAAATTAATTATCTAAAAATGATTTTCTCTCTAAATAAATTTATCAAATAACTATGCAAACAATTACACAGAAAATCTGTCGCTCAGGCATTGCGATTGTGAGCGACTTCCACCGTTTGTCCCGATTTTTGGCAAGGCTCAGTTTACCTCGACAGAGAATGTCAAACGTATTATTCTACGCTGATAGAACAACGAGCAGCGAAAAAATGAGTATCGCAAACACATACCTGGAAGAAAAGAGAGAAACGGTGCCGCAATGACGAAACGAGGAGGAGAAAACTCAAACTCCTCACCACGTCGCTGCTGATCGGAAACGAGGGTGGTACGCGTCGCCTCGCCTGCAATTAAAAAAGACGACGCTCTTAGGGAAGATCTCGCAAAGCGCAAAATCGCGCCGCCCTCAGCGGCGATATCAAGGGCGATATTATTCCCCGCACACTCGCGGCATTTCTGCGCCCTACGTTCACGCTCGTTAAGCCACGTTTATGTACGCTGGAAGTGAAGTCGAATGCCAGGGCACTCTACACGCGCGTATAGACACACATGCAGCCGATAAAATGCCGCCTATTCGGCGGCACGCGGAATATAGAGAATGAATTTGCAGTATATTCAGACGCGCGTGGTAGAACGAGATAGAAATGGAAACTAGGCTCCCTCTCTCCTCCCTCCCGCAAAACGCAATTATTATTTTAAGATTATGAGATTGTGGTTTCTTTTCCAATCAAATAAGTTACTGGATTTTTTGCTCTGTCTTTTCTACATGTTATTATTGCTAAAGTTAACTGATTATTTTCAACAACAATATGTAGCCTAATTAAGGCGGCGGTGTGGTCTAGTGGTAGAGCGCCAGGCTCGTAATCTGAGGAACCAGGTTCGAGTCCACTAGAGCCATGAATCATGGAAAAGTTTTTTCCGAAAAAACCGCGCCCCTCCGTGCAAGATGCGGAGAAAACTGGGCTCCGTCTTTCGGAAGAGACGTTAAACTGTTGGTCCAAAGGAAGAAACAGTAAGGTAGTGGATGAAATGGAGGTTAGGGTTGGGTACGTCCCTTCAAAACGCCCTTTAAGGCCCCTTGGGGTATATAAAGTAAAATTCTTTATCCTTTTTTAATATGTAGCCTAATCAACGTTTATTAAATATTAAATTACTTTTAAGTAATTTAAAATATTTATACAGAAGAAGAGAGTTATATAAACTGCAATGTGTACCTAAATAATTTATAAATAATCATAGTATGCCAGAATTAGCAATATATTACAGCAATAATAACGCTCTTTGGACCATAATAGATCAATTATCTATTCTGCATTATCTATTACTGTAAATTCTAATATTAACTTTATTTTACAAGAAAATATTATTTTGATAAAGAAGTCTAGTTCTTCTTCTTTAAAATATTTGTTAAGTTCTAATCAATCTATGTTTCAAAGTATCATAAAATACAAATTTTTTATATTTGTTCTAATTTTTACTTATAAATATTCCTTAATAATTAAGCAAAATAAAAGAGTGGGCATATATGTAATACATATCTATAGTAAGCAGAGCTAGTTAAGTGGTTGGAACAATTTCTATCGACTAAACGCTTCTAATCTTCATAAAGTTCTCTCTTTACGACGTCTGCAAGAAGATATAATAAGATCGCGATTGCGTATATTCAGGTCAATTAGAGCTAATTCCCTCCTGTCGCGTAATTAATTTTGCTGCCGATCGAAACGGCGCCTCTCACTAGATAAATAACACAGAGTCGTTTTTCTGGATCGTCCTTACTTACTATAACTAGCATATTTATGAAGAATTTTCAATCGAAACAATAATACCTATTATCCGTCTTGTAATATTTAAAAAATGTAATAGTTCGAATCTGACTGAAATGTCACACAACGGCATACATTCAATTCGAAATGGGTAAATTTTGTTTTTGTCGACACGTTGCGTCAAATTGAAATTAAGAACCTAGATAATTAAAACTACGACCGCGTACATTTTCTCGATACTTGTGATATTATAATGTAACAGCAATGCTAATACCTTTCAATAACATATGTAACAGGAAGAGTTTGCAATGACTATGCCAGTGTCCATTACTTAGTTTCCCAACATTGCACTCGATAACAGATGTTTAATCACTGACACAATGGCTAAACGCGTTCTGCGATGTTAAGATCGATTGATACGAAAGTCACTGAATATTTTAAAACTTTGTAACAGAATATAATAGAGTATACTCATTATAAACTTATAATAATATGCAACTGCGAGCGCACAACCTATGCATTCTAATGGCATCTGCTGTTGGAAATAATGTTCCCGTGGGCACACGAGTGCCTGTATTAGAGATATAAAGATAGAGAAAAAGAGAACGAGAGCTAAAGAGAAAGATATATAATATACGGCCGGTTTCGTCACACGCATCCGCGACAGCGCTTAATTGTTTATGACAAGGCTCTTGCTTCGGCATTCTGTCAATCATTTTCGCGTGCGTGTGCATGCGTTCACTACACGCGGATGTATTGCGTTCGCTCGACGTGGGAATGATTAAATGCATTGATATTGTAGCAATTACAATAAGAATATATATATATATATATATATATATTAAAAGAAAAATATGTATTTAAAAAATATGTATTTAAAAAATATATTTTTTTTTCCATATTTTTTAATAGAAAAACTTTCTCTCCCTTCCTCTAACTTTTCCTCCCTCCCTTTCTATGTTATACAAGGGCTGCGTTCCACTTATCGCTCACAACGCTCGCGAGCATCATTTCGTCCTTGTTTAACATTTGACAAACAACAAGGATGAAATGATTCCACGAGCGTTGCGAGCGATAAGTAGAACGCATACCCAAGGTGTTTCCAACATAAGTATAAAAAATTGAAGGAATTATTCCGTGGCTTATTTTAAGAAGAAAAGGTATCCAACAAACATATATGCCTTAAACTGTTTTGTTTTCAAAATACACGATGTCAAAGACGCAAGCCCCTGGTGGTTCTAAAAATGTTTCATTACTATGAAAAATGGCTCTTAATACCACATGTATATATAGGTATACCAAATTTGGATAAAATATCTTTAAACGTTTTCCTTCATTTTTTTCACAACTTTGACATCCTGTATTTTGAAAACAAAGCAATTTAAGGCATATGTTTATAGAACCTTTTCTACCTAAAATAAACCACGGAATCCCCTTCAATTTTGTGTACTTACTTAGGGAACATCCTGTATATTTGTCAGCTTATCATAAAACATATTCTTATAACTCATCAAATAACAAATTATAAAAAAAATGTACGTTTGCCCTACATATAAATAATTTAAAATTTTAATTACATATTATATAACAATACATTACAAAACATGGAATGCAAATTAAGATTTGTAATTATTTGTTAATAGAGTAGAACGCTGTTAAATATATGCGTCGTCTGGAAGCTTCTGGAGAATTACTAAAAAATTCATTAAAACTCGTTTCATCTCATATAAGTAATAAAATTTTTACACAAAAAATTACGTGTTGCGTGTTATCATAATTTGAAACCGACTATTATACTGAAGATTATTTTTAAATCTTTACCGTTGACAAATTCCGCTAATTTTTCAGATATCACGAGAGAAGGATGATCGCCGTTATCAAGCATACAGATTAAAGGCATCGCATTGCACCCTCTAAAATAAAGCTAAATATATAACAGGCGAAACAATAATCCAGCGTTTACGACGAGTGGCGCCGTAAACAGGATAAGACGTACCGTAAAATTTCAGTGCGGAGTCGTTTAAATCTGATATTTTTATTTCAACTTCTCCTGACACATCTGCTTGCCCATCCCTCTTCCGCCACCCATCGCGATGAACGTTTTAATTAACGATCCACATTTGTGGAATATGATCGGCAGTCACAATGATCATTGACCTGCAACGTGGATGATATGCCCCATTATGCTTCAAAATAATTTCTTTAAACCTCCCCAAAACGTGCGAATCCGAAAAAAAGTAATCCGAAAATTAGAGTTTAAAAAAACGAAATGGATTTTTTGAGAGCTATTCCAATAAATATCGATTAAAGTTCGCCACGATATAATTCCATCTATTTCTATTTTCGTTTCTAAAAAGTGACTTTAAAACTTTAGTTGCTTTTCGTTTAATGCTTATGAAATACATATCAGAATTGATCAGAATGCGCTCTCAAATTTGAAATTAATTTCAGATCTTGCATCGCAAGATTCTTCAATTTATACATATATCGAGAACAAATTCTGTGGCACGAGAACGTACATCGTACATCTCGCTAAAAAGTCTCTCACTCCGGTCGTCGCTTCCTCCTGTCGTCGCTTCCTCCTGTATCTATTTTCGTTGTACGCGCATTTGTACACGGGTAGAGGAAGTCGTCGCACGAGAACACGTGGTATTCCGTCCACCGCGCCGCGTTTCCGTCTTTCTGCTTTCCCTTTGGCGCGTCCGCTACCGATCCATTTGGCACGTTTATTTCTGTGTTTACTTCGCACAGTCGGCACATGAACTCCATGCTACGAGACTCAGAGCTCCGACCTCCGCGAGACGAAAATAATGGGACAACGCTTCTTCTCGCGGTAGGCCTTCGAACTTGCGTTAAAGAACTCGTTAACTCGATCGTGCGTTTGTATACCAAACCGATCTCATGGACCTCGCTCCGATTACACGAACCATCAATGAAAATGTAGTTCAAAGACAGTCAAATTTAACTACGTGCGTCATTAGCATACTAACTTGCCGCGCATATTGTGTGTAGATAAAGTTTTATATAATTACATTATTACTAATTAATAAGTAGATACTCATATCTTTAAAAACTCGGTACATCAAATTCGTTTGTCAAATCAACGTTTTCTTATCAAACATCATTACGTAAAATTTATTTTAATGAGAAGAATTTTAGAGATCTTTAAAAAATTTAACAAAAAATTAAAAAATAAGCTTCTAAAAAACTGCTGAGATAATCTGATAATGAGAAATTTTGTTCAAATATTTTCATCGATTAGATGGTTGACAAATTTTGCTGGTTATTGAATAAAAACTATTATATAAAAGCATTTTAAATCCAAAATAAAACTATCTTATTTTAGGGTATAAATATAAATAAGGTAAATAAATCTTAAATAACGGGATAAATATTTTCTACTATAATCATTTGTGCACAATTTAAGATATGCTCGTTTAAATGAATAATACATTTTTAAAAACTAGCTACGTCTTGTTACTTTCAATACACAGAAAAAAAGAGAAATGTTAAATCAAGACTTATATACGCAAGAATCTGTAATCTTGAAATGAAATACAAAGAAAACTTGCTTGAATGAAGGCATTTATATATAGTTCAACTAAAAGAAAAAAAACAAAATTTTGAAATTCTTATAAGAAAATTATAGATTTTTGCATATACATATACATATACATATATATATATATATATATATATATACACGAGTATACATAAGTCTTGATTTGATACTTCTTTTTTTTCTGTATGAAATTATCGATTATATTAAAATAGAAAATCTCATTCTATATTTTAATATAAACTTTTCACAGTAAAAAATTCATTGTTACTTTAAAAATGTTTCTGAAAGCGATGCAAAAAAAACATAAAAATTGCTTTAATTAACTGAATCAAATCGTAACACAATTTCAGAGACCTTTTTGTCATGTCCATCTTTATTGTTACGCATTTAAATTTCAGACGTCTTTTGCAACATTTGAGATTATAATTCTGAAGATAAAATGTTTGATATCAATTGAGGAATGTTCTTACTAAGAGTTTATATGGAAAATATATTTTACAGTATTATCCTAAGAACACATAATAAAATCTATATATGTTTACTGTCGCGATATTTATGACACCGATAAAAATACTGATGAAAAACTCTATCGATCTAAACTGCACCATAAGAATTTGCGGACATCATTGACGATATAAGATATAAATACTAAAACGTGTCATACCGGTATTTCTATGATGACGAACGATATATATAAAATAAAGATTCTTTAAGTTACTCGCATTGTTACCAGTTACATATAAAAATAAAGTGCAGATTTTAACTGCCTTTAATAAGAATCGTAAGAGAGAGAGAGAGAGAGAGAGAAATACAGCAACAGCAATTTTTATTGACGATTTCTCGCATCTAAATATAAAGCGCCGCTTCACCAATTTTAAGATAGAAAAAGTCAAATTTCCTAACAATATCTAATTATCCATTAAAATATTGAAAAGAAAGTAAAAAGAGAGTAAAAAGTAGAAATAAAAATTTTAAAAGAAAGATAATTTCGTGTATACATTTATTATGTCTAAAATCACATACATCACTAATTTAAAAATTTATAAAACATGCCTTCATATTAAAAACGGTTAATTTTAGCATTTTTAAATGCTAACGTTATAAATTTCTATAGGTATTTAATTAAAAGATCACAAAAATAGATAAATAATTTTAAAAGTTTAAACACAGTCGTATTTGAAATAAATCGTATACAACTATGGAATTACTTTATTTTTGTACTAAATATTTTAGTTGTTTAAATAATGCTTTTATAATAAAATAGAACGTGCAAAATATACCAAATTTATTTATACATGGATTATGACCAATGACACTGTTTATTTCTAATTGCATTCCTGCTGCTGTAGTTACTTTCGCATTCGGATAAAAATTACTTGCCCCAACCTTAATTAACTGATACAAGATCCAATTCCCAGATATATACCACTAAAAAGTCACAGGTTAAATCGTTTAATATCGTGAAACTTTCCCGAAACATTTTTATCCAATGTAGATTCTAAAAATGTAAAACATATCTATACGTATGTGTTCTACAAGTATTTAGCACATCATACAATATATGTTGCGCCTTCAATAAAAACTCCAAAGCTCGAAAATACTAAACCTCTAAATAAATTATATTTACGATTTTGTCTCTCTACAATATAAAGAAAGAAAATTAAATAGTTTTCTAATATAGTTTATCCAATTATTTAAAAAAGCCAAAGCGCAAATGTACAATCGATCTGATTCACTGATATGTAAAATAATGTAGATTAGAGAGAAAATGTTTATTATGTTATGAACAAAAACAAATTATTAGCCAAATGTTGAATACTGGATTTCGCACTCGTTTTCAATTTTCTCGTCATAAATCTCCGCGTAAAGAAAAGTGAAGATGACTATCCGACTTATCCGAGTGAACGCGCGCACTCATCTCGTTGCGGTTCGACAGGCGTGTCAGGTAACGTATCGTCGCAATATAACGATCGTCTCATTCTTCTTGATCGCTCGTTCAGTCATGCATGTCCCAGGTGTATTTGCGCCGTCGTTGACAGCGGCGGAGATGAAAACGGTGGAAAATATGCCGCTCGCGTTTGACGTTTCGCGATACACCGTAACCGTACGCGTTCAAACTAAAGTTGCCGCGTTCACGTGACCACCGAGCTACCGCGCGGCGCGCGCACGGCCAATCGAATCAACCACCGCCGCACATCTATCAATGCGCGCGCCACCCGGGGCCGTCACTATTGCGCACTGAACGAATTGACGGCGATAGAGTTCGAATTACACCAAATTAGACGCAATCCGATATTTGACCAAAGAGAAATGTAATGCTTACACGCGCATGTCTATATAGATAATGCGACAGACTCATGACACTCTCATGAGTGAAATAAATTTAACATATTTATATATTGATACATATTATCGCGATATTTACCTTAACGGTTTTCAATAAAAGCAAATTCTAAAAGTGCAGAATATCTATTTATATATGTTCCACATACGTATCGTATAACACCCAGATAGCAAAGCGTGTCTGAGCAAAATCGTCAACCTGTGATTGCTTATGATCCAACTTGCCGTATATTTGCTTCAATGATTTCGAGTAATTTAATATTTGAAGCAACACGCAGGCAACATTGAATATATGTATTGCCAGAAATTTGTCGGCAAGAGAACAGAGCATCTTTACTTCGCGTTGTTGCTATAGCAATATGACAGCATTGTGTGATCTTATAAATTATTACAGCAACATGACAGCAACAGCTTGAATTTTGAATCAGTTGTGACAATTATAAAATCGTGCGGTATAAACCGCAGTATAAGTTGTCAACAAGTTGTTGGCAAGTTCCTATACAAAATTGTTATATGATGTTATATCGTGAAGACATCAACTTGCCGACAAATGCGGACTCAGTTGCCACAATTCTGATAGCAACACATACTATGTTGTCAGCAACATGCCAGCAACAATGCAGACACGTTGCTATCTGGGGCATATTTGCATTATAAATCTAAAAAAATACGAAAGCACCGGACGAATTAAACTATGGCCCGGTTTCACCAACGTGATTTAACCTAATCGGTCGATTAAACTCACTCTTCGTCTCTTTCTAAGGGAACAGTTGGAAAGAGATGAAGAGTGAGTTTAATCGACCGATTAGGTTAAATCACGTTGGTGAAACCGGGCCTATAATTAAACTTTCCAGATAGCAGAATGATATCATTAATAACGTCTTAATGACATATCTCTAATATCAATAATACGTCATTCAATAATATGTCATTAAGGCTCCTGGTCCCTAAGCCGAGAACTTCGCGTTGACGGTGGCGACGTACCGTCGCGGTAGAAGTAAGAATAACTCTCTCCAATGAAGAATAAGCGAGAAATATTGAGTATTGACATGTTGAGAATTCTTGCGCAGTATTTCCAAATAAAATAATATTTGCTTAAAATAACACTACAGATCATTTCAGCACACTTCGAAAATACTCCGAGTTGAAGTTAAGTCTACCCCTTTTCCTTGACAGTTAATAAACAGCCGTAAAATTAATGTAATACAAAATCTAGTCATGCGCCTGCGCACAAGCCTGCATTGTATCACATTCGTTTTACGGCTGTTTATATTAACTGTCGAGGGAAAGGAGTAGACTTTTAACCTCAACTCGGAGTATTTTTGAAGTGTGCTGAAGTGATCTGTAGTGTTATTTTAAGCAAATATCTTTTTATTTGGAAATACTACGCAAGAATTTTCAACGTGTCATTTCTCGCTAATTCTTTCTCACATTCCAATATGGCCGCGATGAGTACTCTGCAGAAGCCTTAAGACATTTAATTTTAGACGTCATCCTACTACTAAAATAGTTTTTCAATATGGCGATTATTGAAGAATGCAAAAGAGCGTGAATATTACGAATCACAAAATAACGCACAAAGAAAAGCGTGCGCGGCGACAATAGCCGCACAAGTGAATGCGCGCACTCACCTTGATGATGCGAATCGGCAAGCAACAGGATATGGGTCGTCATGACGCAACGGAGGTCGTCGCATCTTCTCATGTCGGTCACTCATTCATTCAAGCATAACCTCGATGAATCTACGATGTCATTAACGGCGACGGAGACGAAAACGATGAAAAATATATGCTGTTGGCGTTGACGCTCGACGTTTCACGATGCGCGAGTAGCGAGCGTTCGAACTGAAGTTGCCGCGATCACGTGATCACCGTGCCGCCGCGCGCACGCGCCAATCGAATCAGCAGCGGCCAGTGCCGCGGCCACCATTGCACTTCTGCGGGACAAGTTGGCGGCGATTGAAATTGAATTATACGTATTCGATGTCGCGCCGAGGGGAAATGCAATGCTTACACGGCGCGTTTCTAGGCGACGGGCCAAGCTCGCGCATGACATTTGCACGAGTGAGATGAATCGTTATGATCGTATACTTACATAATATACACGTCGCGACGATTGAAAATAATTTCGTCGTGCGTTAAATAGGAACTGTATGATTTCGGAAGTATGACTCGATAAGATGCAGTTATCTTAGATGCAGGAAAAAATTCCTCCTCGAGCTTACGGGAAATAAATTTAGTCTTAATAAATAAATGTTTTTGATTTCGTTTTATTTTGAAGAACGCATTATTCCGCGACAATGGGCGTTTATTATGAAACGAACAGAGGGGACATAGAGAACGACAAAAATGTTTATAGATCGCACATATATAATGAGCTTCATACGCGACGCGACGTACGAAATGTTCGTGAAACATTTAGGCTAGCGAGCGATAAGTAATTAGGTCGACATAAATACGCAATTGCGCAACTTTCATAGCTGTTTATTTGTGAGAAAGGGAAAATAATTCAGGCCACTGCAAAATCGGCGACTGTCACGTATCGCTGAATACACTCTGTCGCGATACGCTCTAGTGACTTTGCAAAATGCAATTGGTCCGTCTCCGACCAATGTGCCGACAAAGTCATTAATTGAACGCTCCGCATTCTGGCGTTCTGCAAAGCCCCGAGGTAAAGCACCGATGCACTTGTGTCATTCCAAACGATGAGGCCCCAGCGACGGGAGGATTCCAGATTCCAGCTCACAACTCTCGCGTATTCCCGAGCCATTCCATCAACCGACGGAGTGTTGTTATCGTGCGTCACGCTATAATCGTGCGGACGCTGGCGATATCGTTCTATTCCTGTTGCGATCTAGTGACTTTCGCCGCGACATAGTAGCGCCCTGTGGCGAACAGGCCGACGGCCAGCAGCAGGCTGGCGACGGCGAGGACAACGAGATGAAGCATCCACGACGAGCAGTGCTGCGAATCGACATGGAGTAGCTCGCGCAAACTCTCGTGGATGTGATGCAGCGTGCCGCGCAGGGCGGTGTCGAGCGATCTGCCGGCGACGCGGCCGTCGCCGCCGCAGCAATCGTACGACATATATATGACGCCGCGTCGCTGTTTGGCATTTGGCATGAAAATAAATATAGCGGGTACGTCGTGGCGTGCCGCGACGTGGCTCACGCCGCGAACGGCCGTGAGCGGCCCCGTAGAGAGATGCCGAGTTTCGCGGCTAATGCGTCCAAGAATCACGATGCACCGTCAACAGACGGAACGAAATCTCGCGAACGTACATACGTGTGCATGCGTACGAACAACGGGCGCGGTGGGGTGAACGCCAAGCGGGTTTTCGCTTTCGACTGACTGAAATCGAATGAACTCGGATCGCACACCCGCTACTCCGTCCGCGTGTGAGTGCGTCGCGACGCGACGCGGCGCGGCGCGGTGCGTCGCGCGTGCGTGCGTGTATGCTCGCGGACGCATGCTGCACGCGTTCGACCTTGCGGTCTACGCCAGTTTACGCTACGCGATTAAAGCGCCGAGTCAGCGAACTCTTTGCTCTTAGCGCCGATGATATTTATTTATTATAATAATAATACAGCATTTCGTGCGCTCGCTCACGTAGGGTAATTCCCTGGTGAAAAAATGTCTTGGCCAGTATTCATAATCAGATCTTATCACTGAAATATATATTAACTGGAACGAGCGCTGGGCCTGCGATACGATAGAGAGTATGTCAAGATGTCTCGAGCAGCGCTCTGTCCTTGTCTAATCTTCTTGATCGGCCTATACTTCATCCTCACTCCATCCTTCCCACTCTTGACTACGCTGTGAGCTAGACATCGAGAAAAGGGGAACTTGGGACTTCTTTCTCATCGCTCGCCTGTCGTGGATTTCTATATATAGTAACGCTGGTTCCACTTTGCACATATATTTCAGTGAACCCTATATTTAAGACCATCTTATAAGTACAATCTTAAGATGTCATAAACCATTGTCCGTATTCATAGTCGGATCTTATTTCAAGACCGTCTTAAGTAATGTCTTAAGTTGCTAATACGATCATTTGATTGGCTGGACGGAGTCTTAAGACTGCTTTTGACCAGACTTAAGATGATCTTAGATATAAGATCCGACTATGAATACGGGAATCGTATTAGCATCTTAAGACATTACTTGACGGTCTTGAAATAAGTTTCGACTATGGCTATACGTCTCAATATTCACTGCCAGTACTGAAAATCTATAGTATGTGTGACGTAAAAATTTTCAGTCTATATAAATACTGGCTATAAATACTAGAAACGTAATTCTATCTCCTTCTTCTCTGTTTCCCTCTCCACGCTCTGGCTTTTAAGGATGTTTTATAGGCACAGTCCCAACCAAAAGTATGCAGGAAATATTAAAAACTCTGATATTAATTCTCCAGAGATCCAAAGACAAAAAAATGTATATAAATAGTTACGAAACGTCTAATAGAATGTAAAAGACGTAAATTTAGTGAATATAAATAACTGTTACTACTATTTTTTTCAAAAAAATTTTTCAAAAAAAAATTGTAAATCGTTTCAAATTTTGTTGCTATATTTTTGTTTGTTGATGATCTGCTTGTGTGTAAAATATTATTATATTGGTTACATTTTTTAATGTTTACACTTTTCTCTGTAAAACCCTTTGTAAAACGGATTTTCAAGAATTGATAACTTTTTATCTAAATTGTGAATCGATTTGAAATTTGACCCCGAACTTTGAAAAAGTATACAGAATATGATATTAAATTTTTATCAACTTCGTTACATTTTGCCTAACTATATAAAACATCCTTAATATTGACGTCATTGGTTTGTTTATTACTTGTCTGTTCTCGTCAGTTAAAATTTTACCACCGCACGGCTCTTACATGCCCTTCGACATAAATGATGAATAACGAAAATGCCGTTTAAATTGTATTTTACTTCTGTGAATTTACCGCACAAATATGTAAGTTTTGATTTATATAATTATTTTTGGACTTATACTTATATTGTTGCGTGCAACAATTTTTGATGTTTAGTTTTTAGATTCGGCGTAGTTTGGACATTATGTCTGACTAATAATTAATATTTGTAAGTTTCTATACGCTTGAAAAAAGGACCGAAATCTGCGGTCGAAACGTAGCGTTTTGTGAACAATAAAATTTGCCAGTTGGATCGAACATAATTCTTTTTCTAATTGTTAATTATTCACTGGCGATTCAAGTTTTTACTTCAGAATAATTTCAATGTTACATTTCAATATTAATTTCCAAGTTATCTCTCGGAAAGCTTTCTGAAACCAGTTTTGCTGTGTGGGAAGTAATGTCTTAAGTTGCTAATACGGTCATTTGATTGGCTGGACGGAGTCCTAAGACTGTTTTTGACCAGACTTATTGTTAAGATGATCTTAGATATAAGATCCGACTATGAATACCACCCTGCAATAAATGTCTCTTATCGCAGTCTTATTCTTGAGTTTCTTAATTTAGGTGACGAATAAAAAAATCGTGCTCAGCTCGGCTTACAAAACGTAAATGTGGAGATGAGACGAGTGATTTATCATTTATTTATCAATGACAAGTGCTGCACGCTGCATGTATGAGACTAGGACTGTTCCCTTTGGACGCTTTCGTGCTGAAAGCGTATTCTATCTTTCTTTAACATATAATGTGCAATAAAGATAGAATACGCTTTTTCAGTACGAAAGCGTCCAAAGGGAATCAGCCATGATGTATCAACAGCAGTCACATATGCGTTGTAATTTTAAATAACCACGCGAGAAATTGTTGTAATATCTATCGAGGCCCGAATGGCAATATGTAGATTAACTTTAATTTCGATTTAACTTATTTTTGATCATTTTCTAATTCTTAGGACTAGAAAAATAAGTTAAACCGAAATTAAAATTAATATAAATAGACATGAACACAAGTAAAGAAATAACTACGTTATTTATATAACGTACTGAACTAAGATGTTATGAAATTAAGAAGTAAAAACTTTGCGTAATAAAGAAGGCTGTCGGCGAAAAGAATTTCGTCGTTTTTCATTCTTTTATTTTATTATGAATTCTAATGCGAAATTTTCACAAGTTTGAAAGTAAGGCGGCTCTGATAGAGTGTGATCATTGACTGGGACAATCAATATGGGATAATCAATAGTAAAACAGATAATTGGAAGAACCGAAAACAAAATGTAAAAAAACGATCACCAAAACAAACAAGCTTAGACTCGTCAAACTTGCCATTTTTAGACTGAAAATAGCATCTTGACATCTAGTTACGCACGATATCTCTTACAAGCGACAGTGTGAACAGTGCTTTAGACTACGCTATAGCTTATATCATCCTTTCGAGTCCCTGAAAGCGCAGGAATGCCACTCCGCAACCAACTGTGAAAGTGGTTAATTGCGACCTTTTAATGTGCCAACATTTTTTGCCCAGGTTTTTCTACGTTTTCTCAGGAAGGCTAAAAATGTAACCTTTCTATATTATAAACTGCAAAAAAAACAACAAAACTCTATTGTTGAATATAAGATCAATAAAATATTTGCAAAACGATATAAAGATTGAATTAGTGCGTATGTGTATGCAGGGAAAATAAAAATTACACCAAAACTACCAGAAATTATATACAAATATATTTGTATGATAACACAAAGTTTTATTGCATTATTCAAAGTTAACGTCTTCTTCTATCTCTCTTCTATATGCTACGTCTATCATACAACTGGTTGATACGTTATAAAAATTAACAAACTAATCAATGTAAATGTAGTTATATTTTTTAATAAATATTTTGTAAGTGTCATAGTTCATACCTTCTATGTAACTATTTAATAAATTATTTCTTTTCATCATTTAGATTATATTTTGTTTTCAATTTATCTAAATCTTCCATCTTTTTGTCAACATCAATTCGCTTAAATGCTTTGTTGCTCTGATAATATAGAACCACCAAATAACGATTGCATACATTAAAACCGCTCAAGTGGTCACAGGCATTCTTTGCATCAAATATATCTTCGTACACGACAAATGCTGTGCCTCTAGTCTCCGCCGTGTTACCCCTGAAACGAGAATTATAACTTTAAACATTAACTTGTTATTAGATTTGCTTCATTTTGACTTTTACTATGTTTACGCGAGCTTAACTTCTGAAGCTTATGATAATTCCTCTGCGTAAACAGGATTTTGCAGTAAGTTACTACAGAAGTAACGCTCGCGTAAACGTAGTATTTGTCAACTATACTTACACTCTAATTTGTCTGATAGCTCCGTACTTGCCAAATATATCATACATTTCTTCAGCTGTAATTTTATAAGGTAAATTCCTAATATACAATACTCTGTTTACTTCAGGTGGCAGCCTTACCTAAAATAAAATTTTTACTTGTTAGAAAACAATAATACATAAGAAGTTAGGTTAGGCTAGTATCAAGATCACCGTCACTTAATATAGTGTACGTTTCGTGTATATTTACATTAGCGCGACGTTGCAACATTGCCATAGTCATTTTGGCGAATTAGTTTGTCCACTAAAGTTCTCGCAAAGTTACAGAATTAATTTCGACAATAAAACGTCCCACAACGCCGATCGACAGTCAACACAAGTCAACAGAACAGAAGAAGTATGCTGCGTTCAGTGCGTTCAGAAACTAATCAGATACGACATGGCCGCATTCAGAAAACACAACTGTTGAGAGTGAGCGGTCAGTGATTCTTTAATATGATTGGTTCTTACCTTCGGTTCTTCTCCGGAGTGTTAAGAATGATGACGCTCGACGCTCGATTCGAGCGTCAAATCTGGTCACGTGATAAGGTGCGATTTCATTGACGCTAGAAACCAGCGGTAGCGTCAAGAAAATGTAGTGGGGGAAGAAGTTCAGACCGTCTCAACTTTTTAGCGTACCGCAAAATTCAACGGAACTTCTTCCCCCACTACATTTTCTTGACGCTGCCGCTGGTTTCTAGCGTCAAAGAAATCGCACCTATAGATTCAGAGGGCCGCGAAATATAACCTAACCACTGGATTGGCTGAAATGAGCGTCGACCGTCAAAGCTAAACACAGTTTAGCTTTTTGACGTTCGAATCCAGCGTCGAGCGTCATCGTGAAATCGCACCTTTGCTCTCGTAAACGCGTGTTTGGCTGATTTGTTAAATGCTAACGTCAGTTTTTCTATAGCTGCTAAGTAGCAATTAAGTGTGATTGGTTGGATCCAAAGGTAAGAACCAATCACATTCTATTGCTACTTAACAGTTCAGCGGTTGTGGTCCTAAAGTCTTGTGTCCACGATGCTAGAAATCGGTCCGAGTTTCGGTTATAAGCCAATCAACTTGCAGCTCTTATGGGTTGTGTACACGATACTAGAAATCGGTCCGAGTTTCGGTTATAAGCCAATCAACTTGCAGCTCTTACAGAAAAGCAGCAGTTTCATTGGCTTATAACCGAAACTCGGACCGATTTCTAGCATCGTGGACACAAAACTTTAGGACCACAACCGCTGAACTGTTAAGTAGCAATAGAATGTGATTGGTTCTTACCTTTGGATCCAACCAATCACACTTAATTGCTACTTAGCAGCTATATTACTTAGCAGACTTTACAGAAAAGCAGCAGTTTCATTGGCTTAGGCCCGGTGTCCACGATGCAAGAACTGTGTCCAAGTTTCGGTTTAAGCCAATCAACTTGCAGCTCTTACAGAAAAGCAGCAGTTTCATTGGCTTAAACCGAAACTTGGACACAGTTCTTGCATCGTGGACACAGGGCCTTAAGCTTTGTGTCCACGATACTAGAAATCGGTCCGAGTTTCGGTTATAAGCCAATGAAACTGCTGCTTTTCTGTAAGAGCTGCAAGTTGATTGGCTTATAACCGAAACTCGAACCTAGTATCGTGTACACAACCCATTATAACCGAAACTCGGACCGATTTCTAGCATTGTGGACACAAGGCTTAATAGAGGCCTATTACGTATCTTTTCACGAGGTGAAAATGCGAAAAGTAAAAGAATTCACTAGAGTGAATCTACGATTTCATTGGTTCTAGTAAATCTGTTTACTTGTGGAAAGATACGTAATAGGCCCTGATAGGCTCCCTGGATGCACCCATTGGACGCGTTCAGCAGACCAAGCCGCTCAGCAGTCGAACGTGATTGGCTCTTACTTTTAGAACCAACCAATCAACGCAGAGTGTTGATAAGACGAACTCAACAGTTATGTCTGCTGAACGTGGCCATTGTGCATGAGCCCTTATAGGACTCTTGAGCAGAAGCAGAAAAGCAAAAATGGCTGGTTGGATGAGAGTTGGTCGCACCTTTTCCAGAAAATATTCGTCGGCTGCTTCTGACGCTCATGCCAGTTCAGGTAGATATAAATGAAGTATGCTAATTAATCAATTTATATATTGTTTACGCATTTGAAAACAACAGTGTTTATATTCGCGTAAAATGTTGCACTCTAGACAATATTATCTCTCAATAGCAAAGTGTCATTTTTGTCAAAATATTATTAATTAGGACTCGAATGTTACTTTTTCTATTTAAATAATAATATGAAGGCGTATCACGTTTTATGGGTAAAGAGAAAATATATGGAGGATGTCAGATAAGTTATCAATGAACATTACATAACAGTATAACGTATGCTTTTCAGAGCAGATGCAGCTTTTATGGAAAAGGCTTGCATATTTCGTAGGCTTTCCAGCGATAGGACTGGCTATGGTTAATTGCTATTTGAATCATCAGGCACATCAACATGATGAACGTCCAGAATTCATCGCATATGATCATATGAGAATAAGAACCAAGGTACATATCAAAACATATATATGACATTAAATATGAAAAACATGGACTTCCAAGATTCTTGTTAATTCTTACTTTACATTACTATTTTATAATATATTATTTAATTTATTATTTAATTATTAATATAATATATTATTTTTAGAAATTTCCATGGGGAGATGGTAACCACAGTCTTTTCCATAATCCCAAAACAAATCCTTTACCCGAGGGTTATGAAGAGTAGTAAGTGGTTCTATCTAGATTGTGTAATAATTACGTTGAGCACTAGCATTCTTTATAACATGTATCCTGCATTATATTGGCTTATGAACAATTGAGTCAATAAATTGATAGATATATGACATTTATATTCTTTTTCTATACAATATTTTCTTACCCGACCACTATGATTAACTTAATGTGATTATCATAAAATCACTCCCAGTGCTATATATATATAATTTTTTTATTTATACCTCTATATGAAATTTTGCCGCAATTTCTAATGTTACAAACTCTGTTAAATTTAAATTGTTGAGAAACAAATTTGTTTTAAATATAGAGTTTAAGAATAATAGGCATTAATACAAATTCTGTTTTTTCTTTATTAAAAATGAAATACATAACGAATTTAGTTACAGCAATATAATATTATCAGAGATGTAATAAATCTACGAGATCTTTTTTTAAATCTTGTATTATAAAACATCATAAAATTACAACTTGGTTTATCGTCTAATCTGATACAAAAATATCAAAAATATAAACAAGCAAAATGTCAACCAATTTTTAGAAAATAGCAAATGTAATGAGCTTGATACTTACGTATTGAGCTACTTATGTATTCAAATTACTAATATAACTAAATTACAAATAATTAATGCAAAATTCAAATGAGGAATGTCTTATAGCTGATCATAATAAAGAAAAAATTGAAAGATATCTAATTTTCTATGTCACCACTCCTCGCAAATACAATTATGATAAACATACACCCCACACATATACATATTATTGAATTGTATTATTAAACGCATACATATTGTATTAATGAACATATACACATCACGCACGCACAAACACATCTACACTTATTATTGTATTTGCATAAGTGAATATATGGGTGCGATCCACTAGACACTTCAAACGCTTCAGAGCATTATTTTGTCCTTGTTTAACATTTGATAAATAAGAATGAAACGTTTCTAAGAGCGTTTGGAGCACCAAGTGGATCGCAACCGGACTGTGTATGCGCATACACATGTACGAAATAAATAACTTAAAGTTGAACGATTGCACAGTTACAATTGAACATTTATATATAAATATACCGTTATAGTTATGGAAGAAATAAAACGCGTGTTATTTCCTTTGATCGTCAACAGAATAAGAAACGTAAAATATATTAGTGTGAATTCTATATATCACATAATTTTATTTAGGAAAGTTTGGTTACAAACTAACGCGTCAACAGCTTTTATATTTAAAATATAAGTAACAATGAATACTGATTAATTGACAATGAGTTATATTCTAGTCTGAGAAGCTTAAAATCTTAGCAAATTATGGAGAATTTCAAAATGCAGATATGTGTTTTTGAATTATACGTCGATACATATAATTGGCTGACAACCTTTGCATTGCTTATAATGTTCCGTTTTCCAATGCAAAGATGAGCAACGTTTGGAGCAATAATGAGCTTCCAAGCAAGCTTGACAATACACTGTACTTTTGCGCTTGCAGCGTAAACAGGGCTTATCTACCTCATCCAGAATTCCTAGATTGTCATTTATGTCTAATGATTTTTCATCTTTTTCATTCAACGACTTCAAATTATTTTGAAGAAATGTCGTATTTTCCATTTTCTCGAATAACGATGGCGATATACTTCTAATGTTTAAGATACTCGGCGTGATCGCGTCTTCGGAGGAGTCGCTTTTCACGGAAATACATTCAATATTGTCATTAAGAATATCATTTTTAGCGAAAACTTCTACATTTTTATCAATTACTTCTTCTACATTTACGTCGACGGGAGCGTCTTCTTTTTGAACGGAGTTACATGAAGAACTTCGCGATACTTCGGTATATTTTTGGTACATATGTTTGAGCTCTTCATTGATCGTTTTAATGTTAGTGTTAGTGTCTACTTCCATCATTTCCTCTTCCATATCTTCGGGAAGTTTTAGGCAGATCGACATCTCGCTTTCTTCCGTACTCGATGCATCTTCCGGAACTTCAAATTTCGATGACATTTTCTCAAGCTGCATCTCCTCTATTTCTTCTAATAGCGATTGCCTGCTATCTTCTTTTATATCTTCAAGTTGTTCCTTTATGATATCGATCGACTGTAACGTACTTTCTGCCATATTCCATTCATCTTCAAACTTCAATGGTATTTTTTGTAACAGTATCTTATTTGCTTCTAATGGTTCTTCGTTAAGTGTCTCAATATTTTGTGCTTCGGTTACAAAATCTTGAGATAAATCAGCTACGCGCTCTTCCGTACTCGATGCATCTTCCGGAACTTCAAATTTCGATGACATTTCCTCAAAATGCATCTCCTCTATTTCTTCTAATAGCGATTGCCTGCTATCTTCTTTTATATCTTCAGATTCTTTTATAGTATCGATCGACTGTATCGTACTTTCCGCCATGTTCCATTCATCTTTAAACTTTGATGGTATTTCTTGTAGCAGTATCTTATTTACTTCTAATGGTTCTTCGTTAAGTGTTTCAATATTTTGTGCTTCGGTTACAAAATCTTGAGATGAATCAGCTACCTCGACCATGTTTTTCGGAACAGATAATGGCTTTACTGTAGAATCGCATTTTATCGCATCAAATGACCATACTGAACATTGCGACATACTTGAGTTATCTTTTTTAGAACACGATACTTTATCACATTGCTCTTGCTCCTGTGATTCTCCCACGCTTTCATCAATATATAGCTTTCCAGAATCAGAATCAGAATCAGAATCAGATGCTCTATTATAGCACGTTTCTTCGCTAGAATTACTACTTTGTTTGTCCATAGAATCTTCTTGCTGTTCATTTAAATACGTTGATATTGTTTCGGCATGTTTCTCGTGTGTGGTATGTACCTGTGATATTTCCGTAGATTCGGATGTTTTTAATGGAGATATCGATCGCCATATGTTGTTTAAAGTCGGAGATGAATCACGCGATGTATTCAATGGATCAGCCTGTATCTCTGTGGAATTTAATATTTCAATATTCTCGTTGACATCATCACGCATTCCAGCTTGTAAATTTTCACTAGATATTTCATTACTGGCATTATATACTTCTTTACTTTGATCTTCTGTATTATATGGGGATCGTGATGTCGCATCGTTTCCTCCGCTATTATTTAATATTGCTACGTTAGAAGTTTTATGTATGCTTTCCGTTCCCACATTATTAGATTTTTCGTTTGCATTATATCTCTTCGCAATTTCTGGTTGATCTTCCATTTTCTCAGTTAACGCATCCTGTAATGAATTCAATGAACGTTGTGCAAGAAAGCTTAATTTGGGGAATTGCTTGCCAAATAAACTTGCTGTTTTTAAAGACTCGTTAATTTTTGCGTTATCTTGTGCTTCCGTTTCCGAATTCTTAGCAGACACCTCTGTAATCGAATTCTCTTCTGGTGTCCTTGTATGTCCTGGCCACGATGCTTTCAGAGACTCGTTAATTTTTGCATTATCTTGTGTTCCCGTTTCCGAGTTTTTGGCAGACACCTCTGTAATCGAACTCTCTTCTTGTGTCCTTGAAAGCAGGACAGGCCATGATGCTTTCAGAGACTCGTTAATTTTTGTGTTATCTTGCGTTTTTGTTTCCGAATTCTTGGTAAACACTTCTGTGATCATATTCTCTTCTGAACGTCCTAGCGACGTTGCTTTAGAGCTCTCAGACCGTTTTTCCATATTAGCCAATGAGCTTTTTTGGAATTTTTTCATTAGTGTATTATTATTCTGCTCTTGTAGTCTTGTGTCTTTTATAAGTGGTTCCTTAGCTATCGCAAACTCCGGCGTAAAGAATGGCTCTTCATTTCGCTCTTCTAAATTATTCTTTATCACCGTTGGTTTCGAATTTTTCGAAATATTCGAATCAATACTTTGCTCCGAAGATTGCTTTTCTAGATTCCTATTACACGCTGAACTATTCTTATTATCTCGATTAGATTGAATCTTCGTTAACTTGTCTACGAATGTATGCATTGTGTTTTCTTGTAATATTGACCGGTTTTGTAATGTACTGTTTTGTGAATCTTTTTCGACACATTTCTCAGTGGTTTGTGATTTTTCTATCATGTTTTGTATGTAATTTTTTAAATTCTGAAACAAGTAATACAGTTTTAATCTCTCATAATGTATTTGATTAAATTCTTGCTCATTAAGCGAATATTTCAAGTGGTCCGACATGTGGAAATACGAACGTATTTGTTCACGCAATAGAATTTTCTGAATGTCTGTTAGAACCGCCGGATTAAAATTATAATAAAAATCTTTAATTGAGAACATAGTATCGTTTTTTTGTGCATATGTGCTTCTTGGTAAAATTAATAATGTGTTATCTTTTTCTGAGTATAGTTTAGACATCGTATTTTGTAAAATATTTGCTCTCTGCGTGGAAGTTCTCGGAGCAATACCAGATGTATTTTGCGATACGTTACATGCGCTCAAGGCTCCTTGATATAAATCGTGCGGATTCATAGACGATGCTTTTTTTTGCATACAATCTTTACTTTGTGACTTGGGAATTTTTATTCCTTTATTCGGCATGTTTTGTGACATACTTTGCGATATTTCGTTAGTCGTTAGATCGATTATACATATAGATGTATCCTTGGGTAGAATCAAGTGTTGAATTTTTTGCAACTTCTGCTGTACGTTTTGATCTGGCTGAATATTCTGAACGGAATGTGTTTGCATATTGCAATGCGCAGATTGAGGTACAAAAGTATGATAAAGCTCGTTTGAATTCAGGTAACGATTGTATTGCGCTTTTTCCAAAGATTGGGCAGGAGGCACGTTTGCATTTCTTTGATTTACTGGTCCACACGAGCGTACGTTAGTATTCGATGATGAAATGTTACTAAATGAATTAGTCGCATTGCCAAATAATTTCTGCTGATTGACATTTGAGGTCGTTGGCACCGGACGTGGCATTATTGTCGAATATTGCATGGATTTGCCACGATTTGGCACTTTTGTATCTGGATATGGAGCACCTCTCGAAAATGGCTGTGCGTTAACGCTCGGCATTGATTGTTGCTGATTAGCATTCGGCATACGTGAGGGTACCACAGACGGTACGTGACATGTATATTGTTGATGAATATTTGGCATAGGTTGTCCCGAGTGTGGTACTTGTGGAGAATTAGCCGAATTGCCAAACAATTGCTGCTGATTGACGTTTGAGGTCGTTGGCATCGGACATGGCATTGTCGAATATTGCATGGATTTGCCACGATTTGGTACTTTTGCATCTGGATATGAAGCACCTCTCGAAAATGGCTGTGCGTTAACGCTCGGCATTGATGTATTCGGAACTGATGCGCCAATGTTCGGATGTTGTGATGCGTTAGATTTTACATTGTTCTGTTGTAAGGTTTGTGTGATATAATTCATATAAGATTTTATGAAATTAGAATAACTGTTAAATTCCATCAGTGTTATTGGTTGATTTATTTGCATATATTGATTGACGAAAGTTATAGCACATTGAACATCGTTCGTGCACAACCATACCATCAACTGTTTCATATCTTGGGCTATTTGCTTTATACACACACACATTTGTTGTGCGTATTCTGTGAAAGTACTGCTGCTTGTATGCATACTTGGACGCTTGGATCGAATAAATTCGCGACAGTATCCGATGTGAGCGCAGATACGTTTTACCGTAATTTGTATTAAATTTGTGAAATCGTGGTTAATATTTGGAGTATTAATCCCGACCGGTGCAACTGGTGCATTTGCTCTGCGTGAGAGATACGTATGTCTAGGAGCGGTATTATATGATGGCGATTTGAATGTTGATTGAGGTGCTAATTGAGGACGTATTGAATGAGAAGTTAATTGAGAAGGTAATTGAGGACGTGTTAGTTGAGATCTTAATACAGGAAATGCTAATTGAGACCGTGTTGATTGAGGGGCTGCTGATTGAAAAGGTGCCGATTGAGGAGGTACTAATTGAGAACGTGTTGATTCAGATGTTAATTGAGAAGGTACTAATTGAGGACGTGTTGGTTGAGGGAGTGTTGATTGAGCAGGAACTAATTGAAGGTGTGTTGGTGGAGGGAGTGTTAAAGGAAGTACTAATTGAGGTTGAGGTTGAACCTGAGGATGTATCGGTTGAGGACGTGTCGGTTGAGAATGTGCTAATTGAAGAGATGCTGATTGAGGACGTGTTGGTTGAGGTGCTAATTGAAGAGATGTTGTTTGAGGAGATGCTAATTGAGGGCGTGTTGGTTGAGGAAGTGTTAATTGATCAGGCACTAATTGAGGACGCGTTGGTTGAGGAGGTGTTAACTGAAGAGGTACTGGTACGTATGGATAACTAAACTTCTCAATAGATCGTGCTTTGCTGTGTGTCATATCCAAAGAAGTCCTTAACAGTCCTTCTACATTTAGAGTGTCGTATGCAGCTTTAACTGACCCAGGACTGTTTTCAGTCGCCATCTGTGTTTTCTTCCGCTTGATAGACGATACATGTTCGTTCTCTTTTCCTCGACTATCTCCCACATTTCCAGTTTCCTCTAAAGTAGTATTATTTTGAGACGTTTGTTCTTCATCAGTCTTTTGTTTGTTGTCCGTGGGAGTCTTTTGTAGCTGTGTTCCGAAATCAGACGTATCACACGCAAGTTTATTTAATTCAGGACAATTCTCAGTTGTTATTGCATTGATATATTGCATTGATAGATATTCATCCCTTCCTCTTTGATTATGGTCCATCGCGTTTCTACTTTCGTTTAAAATTGGATACTCTTGAAAATTTTGTCGTTGTTGAGAATTGTTTACATTATCTTTAGTAATAGTAGTAGTAGTAGTAGTAGTAGTAGTAGTAGTAGTAGTAGTAGTAATAGTAATAGTAGTAGTAAGACTAGAATCACATACGAAATCACAACCTTTAGTCTCAACAATAACATTTTCATTATTATCTAACGGTATATTATTTTCTGGGCTCCTACTCGTGCACCTGCGCTTGGACCTTTCAGTTGTTCTATGATCCATCTGAAGAAGTTTATCAAGGAGAAACCAAGTTTCTTTTAGAGAGCTTTGTGAAAACTTTCGCGATACTCGAAATTTTAATTTAGGTTTTATTTTTATTTCTATTTCCATATCGCTACTGTTATCGTCATCTGCTGAATGACTGTCCGACGCGTGATTATCATCGTAGTAATTTGAACTGCTTGAAGATTTAGACGAATTTGTCGTTCGTGTGGAAAAATATTCGTCCTGTCTTCCTTCCGAAGAATTTCCTCCTGATGTCGATGTCGTCACTAAAAACTGATCAGATGTCTTTTCATCTTTCGTAACGTTATCATTACTTGTTAATAATAAATTTCCAACATTTTTCGACACGTCACAGCCGTCTTCCTCGCCATCGTATGATGTTGATTCATGTGCAGATGCGATTGGCAATTCCGAATTTGATGTTACATAATTTTGCATATTTTTGTATTGCGCTAAATCAACACTTTCATCTAAATTCATTTCAACCATGGACGGTATATCTTTGCTAGATTCTGCACTTTTGCTATTGTTTTCTGTGTCGGCAATTAATGAAGAATTCTCTATGTGGTGTTCTTTTGCCGAGACTTTGCTCTTTATATTTTCCTTCAAATTGTTAGGTATAGCCCCACGTTTACATAACGATGCTACATTGTGCGTAACATCGTATTTTTCGGTGCTTGTGGAAATTACAGTGTTTTTTGCTGAGGTGAATACTTGCTTTACTTCTATTTTACTTCTTTTCTTTTCCTCATGTTCTCCTACAAAAATATCGTCATCTTCTGAGGGATCGATGTTCCTTCTAGAGTCAGAATGGCGTTTCTTCAATCGAATCGGCACAGTTGTATCTAGTGATTTAGTTCCTGACGAAGAACATTCCTGACTAACAGATATATTCTCCTCTTTTGCAGAAATAGAAATAGATTTATTTTTCGAGACAGTCTTATTTTCGGAAAAAATTTTCCATAAAACATATTTTTTGTGAGCAAAATTATGTGTTTCTTCTTTTCTTAGCGATTCGTCTTTCAACGAAGAAGAGCTAGATGCTGTTTCAATATCTGATCTTTCCGCAGAAATATCTCTGCGATCTGTTGACGTAACATCGATATGAGAATCCTTTTCTGGTTTTGGAGTAAATGCCTGTATAGTGCCGTTTGATGATTCTCTTCTGGATAAATCACATTCCTGGATTTTACTTTGACAAGTTTCACTAGCGTCCTTTGCGTCGATCGATGCTGCAGTTCCAGCAACAACACTTGGAATTTGTGTGTCGGACTGTTGAGACATATCTTGTAAATTCCCTGCTCGTCGCTTCTTTTCAGCATCATCTCTGTGTTCACTTTCCGTTTTTTCCTCGTGGAACGGAAGAAAATTTTGATTGCTACTGTGCGATGATTGCAACAAGTTGTTTCTGAAACATATAACAATGTGTTATATATAATAATTATAAATGTAATTAAAAAATCTAACAATTGTCTATAACATATTTACAACTGCGAAATTGATAATAAACTAGGTAAATAAAATAGTTAAATTAATTAGCAAAAAATATATATTTGATATATGTAGATATATGTATAAAAATATATATGTATATAAAATGTATATTTGTTAGAGACGAATCAGGTCTGTTGCGTAATATGTGCTAATAATACTATTTAATTAAATAGCAATAGTATTGTTGGTATCTCATTTGCGTGTACTACTTATACTTTGTTTATTCAGAATACGTATAATCTTTTGTTCCTTGTACATTGCAATAAACTTATTATTATTATTTATTAATATTACACACACACATTAAGTTAATAATACTAATTATTAAATAAATAAAAAAAAGATTTCTCTGTTTCAGAGCAGACATTTATACACATTGATTTAGAAACACATTGATCAACATTTTAGAAATTACGACTGTTGCAGTATTCACGTAGAAACGCTGATCAAGACACGCTGCACTCAATCGACGATTATACGTATTATTACAAGTCCTGGGACGAACGAAAAAAATATCGCGAAATCACCTGCTTGCAAAGATATGCTCGGAAGCGATGCTCCGCTTTAGAGACTCAGTTCTCTTCTTTATAATAATGTCGTCGTGTTTGGTTTCGGATGTTTCAGTCAGCAATCCCGAATCGCCTACAGATTTCCCGTAAGTTTTATATTCCATGACCACGTCAAAAGACAAGAACCATTCGCGAAAATTCGGACTCCGGACCTTCTCGCGAGTATCGCATCGAAGTATATTTCGTCGTGTCGTGAAACAGACGGTGGGATGTTGCGACGGAACGCGCAGTTGTATCCTATGATAAGATATAGCACTTTCCTCGTGTGGCAATTTTTGTCAATGTATCATCGCAGAATCTGTTTTTATTCCAGTGTCGGATTCGCAAACACGACACGTGAAGACAATGATCATCGTCAAAGCAAATTAGATGTGGCTGAAAAGCACAATTGCCGTGTACTATGTTATTCCACTGCTTATAGTAGTACGTCGAAGGAATTGAATATCGCTGAAACAACGAAATTTATGTATTATCGCGACAAATTTGACATTTGTTGGACTTCAAGACTAGCTAGTTTTTTTAGAGGAATAAGAAAAAATGTTTCTTTGGCTTTTTAATTCTATTCATTATATTTATTTTCGTAGTCTTTTAAATTTAATTATATCTGTGTTTTCTATCTTGTTAATTATTATTATTTCGTGTTTTCTTAATAATAATTCTCAATAATAATAAAGCTTATAGTCATGGTCATTATAAGCACTTCATAACTAGTACGAAGATCTACCATTCCAGATAAAACTCCTAAAGATTTTTTTATATAAAAATGTACATAATTACACATAAAATATCTTTACATGTATTTTCTGTCTCTTGTATAATCTTTATTTGTATATATAGGAAAAATAATAAAAAGAATAATTAAAAAATAGCTAAAAAAAATACATATAATATCTACATATAATCATATATGTATAATATTTTATATACGATTATTATATTTATATATAATTATGTCTGAGCATTTTTTTCTCATTTCCTCAAACTAGAGTTTTTTGTAGCAATTTTATTACGTACTTTATTTTAAATGCTAAAAGAGATCTCTGCGGATCATTTTGCGTTTTCTGCTGGAGTTTTGACAATTGCGATGCTGACTCGTTTATTACAAAAAGACTGCTCGAGAATCCTGCTCTTCGATCCCTTCGTTATAATTAGAAAATTAGAATATATACAGATGTGTGTTGCAGGATAATTAGAAAGCACAATATAGATTCTAGTAAAATTAAAATGAACATACGTAAACATACATTACAAAGATCACATATCGATATTACGATTTTACATCGCGATCTATCTTACATTTATTATTTTATTAAACGTCCCATATAGATACTTTCAGTTATCATAACTCAATGGCTATTCTCTGCATAATAATGAACAAATAATAATGTGCCACTAGAGAAATGTAGTGATGGGATTAAGTGTTTTGCAAGTAGATTCGAATTTATCAGCGTAGTTTTTAACTCTCTGATTACTTCGAAAAATAAAAGCAGTATTTCAAGTATACTCGAACTTAGGCGAAATGGGTTAAAATCTTTTATGAATACTTCAAAAAACAAGAGTATTACTCCAGGACTCGAAATATGTTCAGCCTGCAATATGTTCAAACCTTTTATGAGTACTTTACTAGAAATTTAATATGTATAACATGTGTCATAGTAAATATGTTAATTTAGTAAATGTATACACAACTAGTCAATGTATAGTCAATATAAACACACATATATACAGGATGTTTCCTTAAAGACCACCCAATAACTACATAGCGTTATTCATTATCAAAAATAGAGTTGAAAAGTCCTGAGCCATTTTTTTCTCTAATGGTTAATAAACCAGTAATTATTGAGTAGAGTCAATCCACTCAATGCCGTCTTTTAACCGGCCGTACATCAATGAGCCACGTGCCCGTAGTCTGCGCTCTCACGCATACTACTAGGCTGATAGTAAATGTATTAATGTAATGTATTAATGTAATAAATTAACATAATTTTTCTGCTATACTTATGTATTATATTATCAATATGTATGTGCATACACATTGACTAGTGTGTATATATTTACTTACTGAATTAACACATTTGCTGTAACATATACACAAATATATATCTCTTTATAATAACATAACATTCAAATACTACTTGTAAAAGATTCGATTCTTTACTTTCTTTATTTTTATAGAAACTACTTATAAGTACATTTCAAATCCTGTAGGCACTCATTCTGAAATTCGAAATTAACTAATCCGGATTTGATTGACAATTAAATGCTAAATAATTTCAATGGAAAAATCTTCAGTGAAATATCTCTCGTCAGTCACCAAAAATATCTTCTCGTTATTAATCGCACCAATTTCGAATATTAACTGTCGTGCAGAAAGTATTTTTTTACTTGCTAATTCTGCGACAACAATGCGACGAAATAGCGAACGTCTAGCCGGAACGAAGGTTTCGTCCACACTATCGGTATTTGTTTTGTAGCCTTTGAGAGCGTCATGCGTCATGCGTCACGGTCACAGCGGGACCGACATAAACGCAAGGGAGGGGTAAAGTAACATAAAACGAAGTAAAACAAAAAACAGAGAAGTAGTAAGAGTGTTCTCTCATCGCATAGAGCTAAAGACCCCTTCGAAAGCACTTCAAAAGCATCTGAAAGCACTTATTATTTTTGAAATCATGAGAGTTAAAAATTATATCTATAATAGTATAATAAATTAAACAGTGAGAGAAAAGTGAGATATATTCTACATACGTGAAAAATATTGGAGTATTTTTTTTTTACTGTTTTTTATAATCCCTGACTTACATTTCTCTCTAAATTTTAATTTAAAAACTGTAAATTGCTATAACTTGCTATAAATACTGTACTTTGAAAAAGGTATTTTACAAAATGTTATAAAATTATTATATAAATTATATATATATATCAATTTGTATTAATTTTCAATTATTAACCTTTGCCATTTTTGTGGCTCTTTGAGTGTGACAATAAGTTCATTATGATATTTAATAAATACTAAATATATTACTACACACACTGAGTCGTGTTCTATTCATTACCGGTGACTGTACATGTATGTATTGTAGTATACGGGCTACGCTGCCCACGCAATGCGTTCTCTGCATGAGCATGCGTTTATATTCATTCATGTTGTCAATACTGCACTTAAACCCCTTGCACAATGCCAGGCAACAGGTAATAGGAACAGGAAATAACCATAAAAAAATCGTTACAATTACAATTACAACATAAAAAATTCAAATACTATGATTGGTTGGCAACAGGCAATAAGCACAGAATTTCCAACGTGACGGAAACTCTGTGTCTATTGCCTGTGTCACTGCATGTTTATTCTGCATTTATACATGATTTCTGATTTCTATTCCCTGTTCCTATTGCCTATTGCCTAGCATTGTGCAAGGAGCTTTAGGCTCGAAATTTCACAAATCTAAGCTCAGAATTGGAATCAGCCACACCAAATACACTATTTTTGAGTAAAAAATTTTTTTTATTTGACCGTGTTCCCCGCGCAAGCCACTTTTGTGACTCCGAACAAATATCGACATTTTGAGCCATGTTATTTATGTTATTTATATAGATAAATTTATCGGAAAAAAAGGACAGTATTTTAATGAAAAAATGCCAGCAGTTTAAAGGTTAACTCATATATTGATTGCAAACAATGTGACAAGGGCTTTTATACATATTTTTACCAATTGCAGCAACTTTTTGTTATGATTTGGAAAAGAAACAAAGTCAGCACATATTTCGCAGCAAAAATGATTTTCTTATTCTTACTTTATGTAGTGAATATTACTTGTGCGTAACAAATAAATGATTTAAATGCTGATACAGTTATAAATAATGTTTGAGTGAAGTATAACTAACGTATAAATATGATCTGCAGTCCGCATAGTGATATTAGAAACTTACTCGCAAGATAAGGAAACTGACAGTCGTCTAAGAACCACGTACGGTTTGATTGCTAGCTGTACCAGTCCCTTTCGTATTTTCCGCTTTGATAGTCCTAGTTTTTTTAGATTGTCCTTCAGCTGAAACAATCATCATTAGATATTTCAGCATATTTCAGCGCACGTTCCAATGTACACTGCTAGTTAAATCTATAGGTACATTACTAATATAACAATATAACTAAATTAATACCCCCTGTTATATATATGTTATTATTATCTATATCTAAATTAAAAAATTAATGCAAAATTTAAATGAGGAATGTTTCTTATGGCTAATAATAAGGAAAGATAATAAGCTGATTATAAGAAAATAAAGAAAAAATTGAAAGATGTTTAATTTTCTATATCAGCACTTCTTGCAAATACAATTATGATAAACATTAACACTTACACATATACATATACACATATACATATTATTGAATTGTATTATTAAATGCATATATATTGTATCAATGAACATATACCAGAGAGAAAGATGATAGTGGTCATTAATGCCGTGCGCACCCACAAACACACATCAAACACTTATTATTGTATTTGCATAAGTGAATATATGGGTGCAACCACTAGATGCTTCAAACGCTTCAGAGCTTCATTTTGTCCTTGTTTAACATTTGATAAACAATAAGGATGAAATGTTTCCAAAAGCATTTGGAGCACCGTGCACTCGTAAACTATAGATTTTGGTCTCTGACAGTGGAATATCGAAACACAGCCCTGTATGTCCTGTGTTTTCTTACCTTTACATTACACTAAGCATCTAATATATAATTTCTACAGAATACAAGAAAAGCACCCATTACACTATACATCTCAAAATTTATCTAGAAGAACTCCATACATATTCAAGCATGCATCAATAAATTTGTCATTACCAGACAGAATAGATTTTTGTCATTATATATAAACTTTATATTATTCTCTATTGGAGCTGAAAAAAAAATCAACTTTACGACAGCAGCGTGCAGTGCTAGATATGCTAATAGAAATTGCAAATTATATGCAAATTGTAATAAAATCGCATTTCAACATTTCGGAAAAGGTCGCAGAATATTTCAGTGCGCGTCTTATAGGCTTGCCGAATATCTAACACGGCGGTAAAACCGGCAATTAAGGCTCCTGGTCCCTGCTGATGATGTCCTTATTTGATGACGAAATTCTTGCATAGTATTTCCAAATAAAAAAATATTTGCACAAAATAACACTTCAGATCACTTCAGTACACTTCAAAAATACTCCGAGTTTTATCCATTTCCCCTGACAGTTATAACAGTCGTAAAATGAATGTAATGCAAAACCTAACCAGGTTTATGCGCAGGACAAAAGTAACAGACTGTTACTTTTGTCTCGACTTATATTTTTGCCACAATTAGTCAAATATTCATCGTTGTAAAATAACTTAACCTCTAAATATGTATCAAAATACTTAAAGAAATAGTGACTTATTTATAATATTTATAATAAACAATAAATAAGGACATAAGGAGGTAAATCAAATTTCCAATGAAATATTGAGAAAGAAAACACGAAATTCTTACTTTGACCGTATTTTTATGGCATCGACACAATAGACGCACACAGCTTCTCATGACAGAACTTCGAGCGCTTCTTCTTCTTATATTTGTATTGGCTCCTGCCTCTTGCGAGATCAATATGGCCAGCACTTTCCGCTGTTTGTTTAGTAATTTTCACTGTTTAGTTGAGTAGCGAAGTCTAAGAGGTAATTGCAAGCAGACAGTATCAGTCGCAATACTTTAAAAAATTTTTTCGTTTGGGCGGACCACGTCCGAACACGTTAAAACGTGTCGTCCGTGACCACACGCGAAACACGTCCGAACTATCCGCGTACGTTGGGCGAATGCATGAACTTCGAGCGCTACTGAGGTGAAGGAAGGGTTTAAAAGACATGCTCCGTGCGTTTCAGGTCGCGCCATCTACCGCTATCGCCATGCAAATAAAAGTGGAAACAACGAGATATATTTACAGGCAGTTTGCAAAAAAAAATATAAAAAACAACTTTAACGTGTGATTATTACCAAAGTTTCTTGTGCAATAGATGCAGTGTAATGTTTTACATTTTACTGTTAATAATTTCGGTAAGTAAAAATTGCTATACGCGCGCAATCTATGATTGTTACTATATAATTGGAGGTTAACTGCACAGCGGTATTTATGTCACTTTAATTACTGGAACTCCTATTTTTTATATCAGAAAACAATAAATAATAACTACTGCTAATTAAATATTGCTCTTAATTGATTTCAACGTGGCGAGAATGTTTTGCTCTTGCGTTTCGATACGTCATGCCGCGTTTTTCGTCCTCGTCCACGCGATACACGTGCCCCCACGTGCCCCGTTGCGAACACGCGGAATGAAAGGGGCCGCTGGCCGCTTCGGCCGCGGCGGCCGCGGCCGGCGGCCGTCATTTTGTCTGTATGTATGTATGTGTGTGTATGTGTGTATGTGTGTGTGTATGTGCCAAATTTACCGAAATTTCTATAACTCCAGAACTAATCAACTAAATCTTAACAAATTATATATGAAATAGGGGTAGAAAAAACTGAAGAATATAATAGAATTAATGAAAATTGCTTATAATCGAGGGGTTCTTTTTTTAAAAAAAATGTTATTGCTTTAACTTCTGTAATTTTTTAGATATCAAATTGCATTTTTTTTTTTAATCGATAGAGTATCATGTAAGGAAAGTTGGGATTGAATTTGGCAATGATTGATAAAAAAGCGGTTGATTTTTAATAAAATTTTGAATTTTTGTAGAAATGTTTATGCTTTAAATTCCGCAAATTTGAAGATATCGATCTATTTCTAATTTTATTATATTTTTCAGTCTTTTCTACCCCTATTTCATATATAATTTTTTAAGATTTGGTTGATTAGATCCAGCTTTTTAATAATAATAAGCCTAGTTGAATAGGAAAATATTCCACCCTGAGTTCACTATTTTTTCACCCGAGCGCTTTCGTAGCTCGTAGCTATCCCCTCCAACCAAACGCACGGAGCGAATAATAACAGCGGATAGATTCGTATCCATGAATGCATGAATGTAATTTTTTTAGCAATCGCGTTTGTTACATTCATCCCGCGTTACTTTTGTCTCTTCCCCTACTCTATTATTATGCAAAGTTTCAGATTTATTTGAATTTCTGAGTTGCCGAATGTCCCTTGTGAGTAACAAAAAAATGTTTTTCTTTTTATGTTAGAAATATATCCCGGTTACTAGGGCTGAGTTCTAAAACTTTACTCGGGTGCATATACCGCGTCATTCTATCTTTGTTACTTACTAAAAGTTGAACAAGGACAGAACGACGCTGGTGCGTGCACCCGAGTGAAGTTTTCGAACGCAGCCCATCAGGTAGCAAAAAAACCAAGAAAAAAAACATATTTAAGCGGTATAAATAAATGATTCTAGCTATTCTATGTGAAACGCAAAAACCAAAAATTTTCTTATTTAGGAGAACCGGTGCTATTGTCTATTAACTAGAACTAAACCAATACTTCACCATTTTGTCCAAAATGGCGGTTTTTTAATTAAAAATATTATAGTTTTTCCTCAAAATTATCTATATATATAAAGGAAGATGTCCTGACTCACTCACTCACTCACTCATTAACGCCCAGCCCAAACCCTTGAACCCAATTTTTACCAAAAGTATATGAAATAGGGGTAGAATTTTCCGGGGAGTGTCACTATGTGTATAGTTTTTCGTTACCGATTTTTTGGAAAGAAACCGGTTTTTCTAATTTTTCTAATTTTTCGAGAAATAATTGATTGAATCTCAAAGAATTATAGACCAAACAGGGGTAGAAATTTCCGGGGAGTGCTATAAAGTGTATAATTTTTCGTTACCGCTCTTTTTGGAAGCCGGTATCGAAATTTTTTCAATTTTTCGGGAGTTTATTGACCGAATCTTAAAGAATTGTATATGTAGTAGGGGTAGAATTTTCTGGGGGGCACCATGATGTGTACAGTTTTTGTTACCGATCTTTTCAGAAACCGGTTTTTTTAATTTTTCCAATTTTTCGGGAAATAATTGATTGAATCTCAAAGAATTACATGAAGTACGGGTAGAATTTCCTGGGGGGTGCTATAAAGTGTACTATTTTTCGTTACCGATCTTTTTGGAAACCGGTTCCGAATGACCGAATCTCAAAGAATTGTACATAAAGTAGGAGTTGAATCTACCAGAAAGTGCTATCAAGTATATAATTTTTCGTTACCGATTTTTTCGGAAACCGGTATCAGAAGTTTGACGAATTTTTCTGGAAATAATTTATCGACTTTTAAAGAATTGTATTTAAAACAGAGGTAGAATTTCCCGGGGAGTGCTATAAACTGTATAGTTTTTCATTACCGATCTTTTTGGTGTTTTCACGAATTTCTTAATATCTCTTTTTATAAAAAATATATGAAAATTTATTTATAAACGATATATAGATTAGCGACATCATCCTTTGGTTTACCGTTGGCGTTTTTTAGGAAATTTTGAGATTGCTCGCTCGCAATGAACGAGTGAGCAATCTCAAAATTCTCTAAAAAACGCCAGGGTAAACCAAAGGATGATGTCGCTAATCTATATATCGTTTATAAATAAATTTTTATATAGAATTTTTTATAAAAAGAGATATTAAGAAATTCGCTGATCGGTAAGTGCCGAGTTGCCCTAGATATATAGAGAGGTCGATGTTGAATCTTAATAATGCGAAAACTTATCTTTTTGAAAATCGGTATCAAAAATTTTTTGAATTTTTCGGAAAATATTTGATTGAATGTTAAAGTGTATAATTTGTCATTACCGATTTTTTTGGAAATTGGCTTAAAGAAATGAGAGAGAGAGATTATTTGTGTGTCTTAATACACATGTTCTTCGGGGCGAAACCCGACGGGGCATGCTAGTATATATAAATATATATATAGTTCCGAATGACCATTGCTTCCTATCGATCTAGAGTTTTACACATAAGTTGTTTTCGATGTGAGAAATAAAAGTACTCGTGGTCCCAACTTCGGGAAATTAAAAAAATCCCCTGCGGAAGTTTAAAGTGTATGCCGTATGCGTAGACTCGTCTGACTCACACTCGTCTGAAAAACGTTGCTTTCCCTTTTTGGTGCACAATATACTATAGTAGGTGCTTACAACGTGACATTTTA
This sequence comes from Temnothorax ravouxi, assembly GCA_030770255.1. NCBI lineage: Eukaryota > Metazoa > Arthropoda > Insecta > Hymenoptera > Formicidae > Temnothorax > Temnothorax ravouxi. The sequence goes on from JASTWP010004350.1 coordinate 161,024, forward strand.
TGAGCAAAAAAGATTATATAGTCACTGGCAAGACTGGCAAAGAATTGAGTAAGAGCTGAATAAAAAATTATATTCAATATTCAATATCAAAGAAAAAAGTAACAAGCGTAAGAAACCAATAAAAGTTAACAATAAAAATGCACTTACATGTTCACAAAACGACAGCGTACAACACAGTTTTTTACACTTCAGACTTATGATCTGAAATGCTTGCTTTTCAGAATTATGACACAAGCCACGGTCTTACATACAGGTCTCTCAACTCGTATGGTGGGGATGGTTCGCTTAGCGAATTCGAAAAGTTATGAAGTCGCTGCAATCGAGGGATGTACTGTGAGAGCGAGAGAGCAATATTTAACGCATAGCGCATACGTGTTATATTGGCTGCATTCCGATATTCACTATGTCAGCAACTTTCAGTACTGAAAATCTATAATATACGTGACGTAAAATATAGATTTGCAAAATATATAGAGAAAAGTACCCGATTATGAGATACCATATCTATTTTGCGTGATTGCCAGAAGTCTATGAGCAGAATTGAAAAATATATCATACAAAAATAATTTCGTGCAGAGTGCAGACCAAGACAAATTTTATAGAAACTACTGCCTATACCTTAAAATTCCACGTGTCGATCGTGAATGAAAAAGGGAAGGTACAAATAACCGAAAACAGCACAACACAATGTATTAAATAATAAAGACTTATTGGTTTATTAATTTCGACAATTTTTTTTACAATTTTTTTTTTATGTTTTCCTGGAATGCATTTTGCTTCATTCTCAAACGGATGTAATATACAATTGCGTAGGACAAAATATCACAACCGTGTTCTTTACATGGGAAAGCAAAGTTGTATGTTGCTAACACGTCTTCGAGAGTTAAATCAAAAACATCTAAGCGTAAGGCATGCTTTGCGAAACATGCTTCAACATGCCGTATAAGATCGTAAAATTTTAAATTGGGATGGATCAACCACGAGATTTCATAGTAATGAGTTTAGAAACGGAAGATGAAAGTATGTGCAATATAATCGGGTTAGTAATATGTTGACAAACGCAAAACATGTATACCAAAAAGCAAAGAAAATTAAGCCCCTTGCACAATAGGCGATAGCGATAGCGACAGCGATAAAGTTGCCGACAAAGCTTTGTCAGCAACTTTGTCGCTGTCGGTATCGCTATTGCTATCGCTATCACCTATTGTACTGGGATGATTGCTAAACGAATAAGCTGCTACAATACAGTAAGACGTGTTAGTATGTTCTACAGTTAGCTATGTATGTTCTACAGTTAGTATGTCCTACGGTTAAGCCCCTTGCACACCCTGGCGAAAATAAAGCGTTTGAAAAGCAGAAATTGCAACGCTTGAGCGTTTGAAAACGTCTTTCAAACGCTCAAACGTTGCAATTTCTGCTTTTTAAACGCTTATAAACTTCCTATTTTCGCCAGGGCAATAGGCGATAGCGATAGCGATAGCGACAGCGACAAAGTTGCCGACAAAGGTATAGCTTTGTCGGCAACCTTGTCGCTGTCGCTATCGCTATCGCTATCGCCTATTGTGCAAGGGGCTTTACTTACGTATTTCGGTACAATGCACGGTTTTGTCATCACGTCAAATTATAGAACGCGTGCACGGTGACGAACTATTTAACGCAATGACAGCACTAGGCAATTTCAAACAATTGAAATTGACATCCCTCGATAGCAGCGACACCACAACAAATGACTTCGATATTGGAGTCACCCCCACCACTGAAATTCTATCGAGTTGAGAGACCTGTATGTAAGACCGTGACACAAGCAAATGATATTCAAATGCGTGAATTTGGTTGTTGATTTTGTTGTGCCGTAAGCAGGATAGTATATATTATTGTAGCGGTTAATGTGACGCACGCGTGTTCGTTCAGATTATAATTTGCGACTGCCCGCCCGATCTTACAATTCGGCGGTATTTATAATGTCGGAGTCGACATTCCGTTGCTAGTCCAGGACCCAGGACTCTCGAAATAGCGTTAACCTCTCGCTGTCAGTGCCTTGCGCTGGCCTTTGTATCAGTGCTTTCGGTCATCCCGGAGTTGAAATGGAAATTTTTAAGCGTACGGCGCAACTGAACAGAAATAACGCAACACCTACCTACAGCGCGACGCCTATACCACATATCATCTCGTCTTGCCAAAAATCTAATAATGATATTGTTCGAGCTATGCAGGGATAGGTAACGACCGAGAAAACGAGACGGATGTAAAGCCGAATGTATCTCTTGTGTTTATTGGAAGAATACGTTTAACATAAAATGAATGAACGAAACGATTCGATACAAAGTAATTTGCCTCCGCGTTCGCGATGATCGAGAGTAGAGAGATAACCAAACAGAACGGACAGACTATTGAGAAGAACATGGATCACAATAAATGGTAGATAGTAAACCCGACGACGCAGTCGGTAACGCTTGATGGCGCCCCGATATATCGATAGGGACATCGACTTTGAGTACGAGAATTTGCGATATCCCTAACACCCTCTCTCAAATTTGAGTGCGTGAGGCTGCGATGTCTTTCATCCCAAGTCCATCGGTACAGAACGAATGTTTGCTGCTCGGTAGTGCCTTGGTAAGAACGTCGGCGATCATGTCCTCCGTGGGTGTATAGACGAGGTTGATCTGGTGATCCGTCAGGGCCTGTCTAATAAAATGACATCTAATGTCAATGTGTTTTGACCTGGAATGGAAGACCGGGTTGACAGCCAGCTTCGCAGCGCCTTGGTTGTCGTTATGAAGTGTTACCTTCCCGAGTGATGGTAACCCAATCTCTGAAAGAAGTTTAGATAAATAAATGGCTTCCCTTGCAGCATCGCTAAGGGCGGTATACTCCGCTTCAGTGGATGAGAGAGCCACGGTTCTTTGCTTTCGCGACTCCCACGATATGGCAGCGTTGGCTAGTAGGAACACAGATCCAGTGTACGACCTGCGATCCAGGCCGCAGTTGCCCCAATCAGCATCCGTATATCCGAAAAGGGCCTTTCCACATTTCGTGTAGTACAATCCGTGGTTGATGGTGCCTTTGAGGTATCTGAGTACCCTCTTGGCAGATGTCCAGTGGACTCGTTTAAAAGAGGTGCACCATTGGCTTAGTGCGCTTACTGCGTGAGCAATATCAGGGCGAGTTCCCTGTGCCAGGTACATCAGCGAACCTAGGAGTTCGCGATAGGGTAGTTTTGATTCGTCTACGTCCGTGTCTTTGACAGCACCATGCAGCTTGACACTAGCATCCAGAGGTGTCTTCACTGGCTTACAATCGGTCATGCCAAATTTGTCTAGAACGTCACGGATGTATCCAGCTTGAGATAGATGTATCCCGTCCTTGATCCGAGATATTTCAATCCCGAGACAATATTTTGGGTATCCAAGATCCTTGATTACGAAGACCTTGGCCAGTTCTTCTTTCAAGTGAATGATGCGGGTTTCATCGCGAGAAGCTATGATAATATCGTCTACGTAGACCAATACCAGCGTTCGTTTCTCCTTGTCGTAGTACACGCACGGGTCGGCATGGGTTGGAGTCAGTCCAAGTTTCTTGAGAGCTTCGTCCAGTCGTTCGTACCATCGACGGCCTGCCTGACGAAGGCCGTATATTGCCTTCTCGAGCTTGCATACCTTGTTACCCTTCTTGAGCGCATACAACATCTTTTTAGCCTTCTCGATCAGAACAGCGTTAGATTCGGTCGCAATGATCCTCTCAAGCATCTCCTGTAGCATCTCCGGCATCTCCATGTATACTAACATGTCCATTATGCCATTTAGATAGGCAGTAGTGATGTCAATTTGTGAGATCCGCATGCCTTGCTCTACGGACGCAGCCATGAGCGCCCTCAACGAACTGAGTCTTGCAACCGGGGCGAATGTATCGTGGAAATCTACGCCAGGACGTTGTGAGAATCCCCTTGCAACTACGCGGGCCTTCCTTCGTTCCAGCTCTCCGTTCGCCTTGTATTTGTTCCTCAGCACGGTTCGGCAGCCTATCACCTTTTCGCCATTGGGTCTGTCAACGAGTGTCCAGGTGTCGTTGCTTACGAGAGACTTAATCTCGGCATACACAGCGTCTCGCCATTCATTACCGTCTGGACCTGAAACAGCCTGAGAAAGAGATATTTCAGAAGTCGCCATGGCAAACTGCGCGTCGAACCACTCCAGATCTTCGGCCATATTCTCTTCTTCGGCATTTTCCTCAACGGTCGCGGGCCGACTCTGTTGCAAAACCGGTCCTTTCATGTGGTACTGCTTAGCTGGTCGACCAGGTTTCCCGGTACGAATCTTCCGTGGACGTCCAGGACCTCGTACAAGCGGTTGATCTTCGTTGAAGTGGTCATCTTCATTTGCAGATGGTGGCGGATCGTCATCCTCGTCTTCATCTTCAGCCGTGATATCAGCATCTGCTGGATCTTCGGGTGCTCGACGATGGATCATTTCATCATTGTTTGCGATATCTATCCCTAGGTTTTGAAGTGAGTCATCATCTTCATTGAGAAGCTTCGTCCGACCATTTGTCGTTTCATTACTTATGAAGTCTTCGTAAGTGTTATTCGTGTCGAATCCATCCAGGAATTTCACATCCCTTGCGACAATGACTTTTCGGTCCTTCGCGATCCAGATGCGGTAACCCTTGGAAGTGTCAGCATAACCGACGAAAATGCCTTCGACGGTTCTGGGCTCGAATTTTCCCTTATTCGGATTCTTATTTAGAACGTGTACCTTACATCCGAATGATCTAAGATGACTTATGTCGGGCTTCTCGCCTTTCCATTGTTCGTAAGGAGTACATCCATCCAAACTCTTAGTGATGCAACGATTCCGTATGTAATTCGCAGTGTTGATAGCTTCTGCCCAAAATTGTGTCGGGAGTCCGGATTGTGCCAGCAGGCAACGAGCGGTTTCAATCAGCGTTCTGTTTTTCCGCTCGGCTACCCCGTTTTGCTCAGGAGTATGCGGAATGGTTAGGCGTCGTTGAATTCCGGAATCCTTCAATATACGATCCATGGCGGAGTTGCAAAACTCCTTTCCGTTGTCCGAATGAAAAGCCTTCACCTTGAGACCTGTCTGATTTTCGACGAAGTTCTTGAATTCGATGAATTTGCTTGTTGCTTCATCCTTACTCTTCAGAAAGTAGACTTGACACCATCTTGTATGATCGTCGATGAGCGTCATGAAGTAGCGCGCGCCTCCCGTTGAATTTACTCGCATTGGTCCGCAGAGATCAGAATAAATGATGTCGAGGCGGTGCTGTGATCTGTTAGCTCGAGATGAGAATGGAAAACTTGTTAGTTTCTGTGTGATGCATATTTCGCAGTTCGAAACTTTGGAGTTATCCTTCAGCTTGAATCCGGATGCTGCTTGAGTTTTCGACATTAGTAGTAAGTCTCTTAAGTTAAGATGGCCGAGGCGTTGATGCCAGATTTCGGTATCAGAGTATTTCTTCTGCGAGACTGTATTAGCTTGTTCGCCGGATCCTTTCAGAATATATAAGTCACCTTGACGTTCAGCGGTGAGCTTAATATTTCCTTTGATGTCCTTTACGGATGCTTGGTTTGAGCCGAATACGACTTGATAGCCTTTGTCCACAATCTTGGCTACAGATAATAGGTTGGTTCTCAGATCTGGAACATGCAGGGTATTTTCCAGTCGAATCCTTTTAGTTTTATTATTAACTCTCGTGAGAAGTTCTACGTTCCCTTTTGCATCCACCGTACTTGTTGCGTTGTTGGCTAACCTGATGTCGCTTTGTGTGGACATCGAGTTTGTCAGCATTCGAGCGTCTTTGCATAGATGAGACGTGCACCCGCTGTCGAGACACCATTGACTTGCGCCTACGCCCTTGGCGGGCTCGGATGACGAATACTGAGCGACTTCCGCGAAGAAACTTTCCGCTTCCGTATTGTTTGCTTTTTCGGCTTCTTGCGTCTTCCTTTTACGGCAGTCAGCATATTTGTGGCCGGTAATCTTACAGAAAGAGCATTTGTATTTAGGACGAAAAGGTGCTTTCGCGTTCTTATCGTTATGTGACGTCGATGCGTTATTCTTGCCGGATTTCGAATTCGGGTTGCGCCTGCCGTGAGCGAGCATCGCGCCTGATTCGTTGACGGTGACTTGATTTCGCGCTTCGTATTCCTCTACGATTTTTATTTTTAATTGCTCAGCGTTTGGCAGCGCGTCGCGAGATTCTATCGCGCATCTAAAGTTCTCGAAACTGCTAGGTAGGCTATAGAGAAGCATGATCGAGAGAAGATCTCCGTTGATCTGAACATCCATGGATTCTAGCTTATCGACGGCATCGAAAAATTGAGCGATGTGTGTCTTAACGTCCCCGCCTTCCGACATTTTTGTTTGAATAAGGCGTTTGAGTAACGTTGCTTTGCGCGCGGGACCTTTCGAGTCGTATATGGATTTTAATTTATCCCACACATCTTTGGACGTTTTACAACCACGTACCTGCTTCAACTCAGAGGGATTTATAGCTAGGATTAAGTCAGATTTTGCCTTGCGATCCTCGTTCTCCCACGCTGCGATGGCTGCTCGAGTTGCTGCGTCGTCGGCATCGCCACGAGATTTCGGGCATGGCCTCTCGCCACTCACGTAGCCCCAGTTATCGTTCTTAACGAGTAATGCTTCCACTTGTATCACCCAAGTATCATAATTGTCCTTGGTTAGCGTTTCTAATCGCGTAGAGTTAATTGTATTTGTCTGTGCCATCGTCGATTTATTCGCGGAACGCACTTTAACGACGATGATTTACTTATGACGCGTCACGGTCGATATATCGCGTTCACGACGTATCACGCCCGGAAAGAACAAAGAAACTCTCGCGTGGATTCAGCGAATTTAGATATGAAAAAGTATTTCTTCACTTTGTCGTTGCGGCTCTGGGCCCATAACCTGTTCGAGCTATGCAGGGATAGGTAACGACCGAGAAAACGAGACGGATGTAAAGCCGAATGTATCTCTTGTGTTTATTGGAAGAATACGTTTAACATAAAATGAATGAACGAAACGATTCGATACAAAGTAATTTGCCTCCGCGTTCGCGATGATCGAGAGTAGAGAGATAACCAAACAGAACGGACAGACTATTGAGAAGAACATGGATCACAATAAATGGTAGATAGTAAACCCGACGACGCAGTCGGTAACGCTTGATGGCGCCCCGATATATCGATAGGGACATCGACTTTGAGTACGAGAATTTGCGATATCCCTAACAGATATCATAATAAAAATACACATGAATGTATTTGGCATTTGACGCTCTTAAATTTGCGTTGGAAAAATTGTTATATTTGGCAAAAATAATAGGTAAGAGTGGGGTTAAATTAAAAAATGTGACAAATTTGAAAAATTTGATTACGCCATTGTAAAAAGCACAAAAAGCCATAAACATTTCGTACACATTTTTTGTCGTTACGCCTTATATTTTCGAAGATATTCGCTAAAAACTATAAAATACGTTATTTTCAAGGGGTTGTTTCAACCCCTAAACGTCGAGATACGCAGCTAAAAAAAACCCGTGTCTAATGTTTTAAGGTCCATAGCCTCACTTTTAATGTTCGAGTCTATTAAATTCATTAAAGCACATGTGGTCTCGATTGTGGATAAAAACTCACTCAGTTGAATCTCACTTGCCAGCATGCAAAACGTGTATTTAACTAAGTTATGACGTCACAAGTGAGAATTATCTGAGTTTTGATGTAAAACCAACTAGTGTGCCTATGCAAAGTACATGCGTGACCACGCATGGAAAGTTGTAAACCCATGCATCTCGTTTCATGCGAAAAGTGTATGCGTGCCATGCTTGGAGGCAGTTAGGTCCGTTCACTGCGGGGGGCTCCACCTTCAAAAAGACTAATCTAACCCAATCCAATTGTTGTGTGGATGGAAAAGTATATATGCGTGAATACAATAGATTCATACTTTCCCACCCTCAACAAAATTAATGAAAGATTTATTACTTTTACCAAAAAGTCTTAGTTATAATTACCGGTAAAATTGATAAATTTGTTATAATTAATCATTTTATCATTTACCACCGTATGTTGAAAATTATACATAACCGGTAATTATATATAATTATCGAATTTATCACTTTTACAGTAACATATATATCATATAAAATCGATTTTAGTCGATAAGAGCTGTCAAAAATTTTTTCTTTATTTCCCGAAGTTGATGGGACCACGCGCACTTTATTCTTCACATCAAAAACAACTTATGTGTAAAATTTTACACATCGGGAGCAGGGGTCATTCGAAACTATACCCGAAAACGAATAAACGTATGTTTATTGTAGTTCAGACAATAGCCACACTTCTTCTGAATAAGAAAATGTTTGCGTTTCAAATACCTGAAACAGCTATAGAATCATTTACAATATTTACATCATCCATATACATTTTTTTTGCGAGCTTTTAGTGACCAGGATAGGTATAACATAAAAAAAGAGCGCTTTTATTACTTAAAAAATAAAAATATATTCTCAAAGTAAGGATAAAAGAACATGCAAAGCGTGTTTAGCATTATTCGCTTTTTTCACTACAAAAAATTCTTGAAAAATATCTTTTTTTATGACCTTTCAAACCAGAATAGCTCCATAAGGAAGATAAACGCTCTTAGATTCTTCTCATACGTAAGAATTGTATGTAAGCAAAAAAACCGAGTTTGCTATATATTTTCCATCTTTTTTAATGGAATTTTATTAAAATGTTTCTTATTTCTGTATTACAGATTTCTGAATTAACAAATAATTTATCCTTCTCTGTATTTAAACTTTCGCCCGTGAAGATTTTCTCAAAATAGTTTTGCGCTTTATACGTCACATTGGACATGAATTTGCAACGTGATGTAACTTGAGATCCATGCATCGTGCACAACGCAGCACAGATGAGATCATCCTTAACGATAACGAAATTCTTTGCATTTCTCTTCACGCTTATTATGTCTCGCATCTTCTTCTCCGTGAAGTCTAACATCAATTGTATACCTTCGAAATTTCATACATTAAGGTAAACGTCCCGATTGCCGGACATGTACCTATATCCGGACACCTTTATTATTTATAAGTATAACGCGAATTAAAATCAAAGATAAAAGTATTTTTTCTTGTAGTTTGAAACTTCAGTTATAATAGCCAAACGTTTATTTTCATAAATTTATCTTTTTTTAAAGGTATCCAGGTATGTGTCCAGACTACTCCAGACAGATATGTGTCCAGGTATTGGTACATTTCGTCTGCTTAAGTGTCCGGGTATTGGTACCTTTACCTTACACGTAATATTAAATTCCTTATTTTTAACGATGTTTTTTTTAAATAGAGGTATAATGTTTGACCCAACTGGCCAAGTTTTATTGCTCAAAACAACGCTACGTTTCGACCGTAGATTCCGGTCCTTTTCAAGCGTATGTATACTCACAAATATTGATTGGTCAGACATAATGTCCAAACTATGTCGAATCTAAAAACTAAGCAACACAGTTGAGAGCTCCGCAATAAATATAAAAAAAAGAATGTACATAATTATATAAACCTGAACTTACATATTTGTGCGTTGATTAAAACGATAGAATACTTGTTAAGGTATTCCTTTTATGACACCAAAGTCTTAAGAATTAACTGATTTTTTTGGTACGAGAAAGTTAAAATACATATCTTTACGCCAGAAAAAATTAAACCACATTACCGAACATATAAAGAAGAATTATGACTTTGAAAATTCGATATTTATATGTGACGTTATCGAAAAAGTCTATTTTCCACATTTCAATGTAATAAGTTTATCAAATATCTTAAGATATTAAATATTAACTGCGCTACATATTCGCTAAACTCTATACTTTCGATAGTGCCGATAAAAATACAGAATCACTGAATATTTAAACAAAATATTTATGTTAAAAGTTGACTTGAAATGTGGTTTAGATGAATATTTTTAATGGCGACTTTCAAGGAATTATTTGGCAACGCTGCAAGCTATGTGCTTATGTCACACTTCAGTTGATCACGTACGGTTTACACTATCAACTATTTATTATGTTTAAAAAAATAATAATAATCCAAAAATATATATCACATAAAAATATAAATAAAATATATAGATAAATATAAACAAATATATACATATAAAAATATAAAGATAAAGATAAAGATAAAGATAAAGATAAAGATAAGATGTCATAAGCAGTACACCACAGTTCAGCTGCAAGCATTTTAATTTCTACAAGTCGACGCTATTAAAAACTGGATAATTTACAAAATCGGACTCCTTTACCAAAATATAAATTACATCAGTTAGGTACAATGCCAATTATCTTGTTCTTCCAGTTATTTAATTAATAATATTACCGTTTCTGTAACCTTACCTTATTGAATCTTTTTTTTGTAGAATTGATAATATTTTGAGTGCGCTGCTTCACTTTTATTTTCACAAATTGTCTCTTATTTTTGCCCACATTACTCCTCACTTTATGTTTTTTATCACTCATTATTATTATAAAATCTCTCTTTGATAAAAAGAAAATGTCACAATATTCTTTGATTAATAAAATTGACACTTACATTGACACTTTTGTTTTTTGTTATCAACTTCACATTTTACAATCGGCGCCCTGAAAAGCGCAGCGTTGCCATATTGTTCTGACAGTAAAATTTACCAAAAAATGAAAAATTTCTAAATACACATAATATTTTTACTTTTTTCTTATAATTAAACATAATAATCAATTATAACTTGATTTTATATAAGTTTAATGCAATATACAAGAGTTTGCTGAGGCCCTGTAAGCGCCTACAAAATACGCTCCTCCGTGAAAGGAATACCTTAAACGTCATAATTCGTTGTGTCAGAGCCGTGCGGTGACAAATTTCAAACTAACAAAGTAACAAACTATCTGTCAATAACAAACTATGTCATGGAGAGGGAAGTGGCAAAGGTTCCCTCTCCACAACATAGTTTGTTATTGACGGCACGGGTCTGTTTCATATTGTCAAATTTGTTAGTTTGGAATTTGTCACCGCATGGCTCTGACACAACGAATTATGCCGTTTAACAAGTATTTTGTCGTTTTAATTTCAACGCACAAATATGTAAGTTCAGGTTTATATAATTATGTACATTTTTTTTTATATTTTTTTATATTCTTTTATATTTATTGCGGAGCTCTCAACTGTGTTGCTTAGTTTTTAGATTCGACATAGTTTGGACATTATATATATCTGACCAATCAATATTTGTGAGTACATACGCTTGAAAAGGACCGGAATCTACGGTCGAAACGTAGCGTTGTTTTGAGCAATAAAACTTGGCCAGTTGGGTCGAACATTATACCTCTATTAATTTTTAATTATTCACTGGCGACTCAAAAGCTCTCTTGTTATGTTTTTTTTATTGACCAACTTAGACCCGGAGGGACTAACGGCCATTATTTGAAGGAAGAAGAACGATGTTTTTTTGAACATTATTATAAAACGTGTTTGAACATGTTTAGAGTTCTTTTATATCACTTTTTTCTCTTCTTTGTTGCACTTGATGCAAAAAAAAGGTAGTTTCAAAGGCAGGTAGTTCTTGCCTTCGAAAGAAAACCCTTAAAATAAATTTTCCTTCGAAACTACCTGCCGATCGTCATTCGTCGATGAAGTTAAGAAAAGTATCCTCTGCTTCTTTATCGATTATTGTGGGATTTATAACAAAAGATGAAACGACGGAACACAAGAGCGAAAAATGGCAAATCTTCTTGAAAGAGGTATTTAGAAATATACTTCGTCCATCCGCACAATCAAATGTACATATCGTGCAGACATTTCCTCTCGTACTAAACGTTGAGACTAACATTTACGAGCTAGATAAAACCACAAACGTCTGATAATAACCGGTTTCTGATAATTTCTCTCTTATTTTTTCCTCTTCGTCCAATTAACGGAATATAATAAAAAAGAAAAAATTCTCATTATATTTCCTGATATATAACTCATTATATATCAGGAAAACACGATTCCGGTGATAGAAAACATTAATAATTATAGCAAGCAAATAAAATAGCTATTTTATTTTAAAAATAATTGCGTCATTAATATTTTTAGCATCTTGTTGCAAGCATGGCAATATAAGACGTAAAAAAAATTGGTATCAGTGAAATGAATAGTATAGAGAAGACTATCTAGTTCAAAATGTTAGTGCATTTCGTTCTGATTTTACATAATAGTAAAAAGTATACATTTATACACTTAAGGGGATCCTGCAGTGACTGGCGAACTTCCTCGATGTCGATAATGTCAACCTTTCTAATTCTGTTTTCCCTATATCTGCCTTTGTCTAACGAAATGACATCTGTCCTTTTTTCGATTGCTCGCCATCTCTCGCAAGATCCGGCAACTACTGTTGCTGCTCTTCTTGTCATTTGCATCCGTATTTGCATTACTAAAATAATTTTTCGATGGATCTTTTTTTATACGCATTGAATCTTACTTCTACTTGCACGATATTATTCCTACATGTTTCCCCAAGGGCAGATGATAAAAATTATGTATGTATAAACTGCAGGATTTTTGTTTTAAGCAAATATTGTCGTCAGGTGACAGCTGCGTATGTGCCCAAATAAGTAATATTTTTAATTTTTTGGTGTTTTTGATATAAAATCGCGTTTTCTACCCTAGATTTTTGTGCATACTTTAATTCTAGACCAAAAACTTGCAATTCTGTAAAGCCAATTAAAAGATCCATCGAAAAACGATAATGTCGGTAAATCATACGGCTGCAGGATCCCCTTAATACATACAGTTACTCGCATTAATATTCGGACATCATAATTTTTGAGAGAAATCATTACTTTTGCTTCCTCATAGCGAGGAAGCTTTGTTTTCGTAAAAAAAAATTTTTTTTGTTTTTCTGACTGTGTTCAGAATGTTCTAAAACGTCGAAAAATTGCAATTTTAAAAAATGTCTGTATGTATGTATGTGTGTGTGTATGTGCAGAATTTACCGAAATTTCTATAACTCCAGAACTAATCAAGCAAATCTAAACAAATTGTATATGAAATAGGGGTAGAATTTTCCGGGGAGTACTATAGAGTGTATAGTTCTTCGTTACTGATGTTCTGGAAACCGTTTTTTTAATTCTTTTACCCGTAAGAATTAGAGAAATTAAAAAATCGGTTTCCAGAACATCGGTAACGAAAAAATACACACTCTATAGTACTCTTCGGAAAATTCTACCCCTATTTCATATACAATTTGTTAAGATTTGGTTAATTAGTTCTGGAGTTATAGAAATGTGTCAAATTTACCAAAATTCCTATAACTCCAGAACTAATTAACCAAATCTTAACGAATTGTATATGAAAGCTCCAAGGAGATACATACATCCTGAAATATTACGGTGCAAAAGTTAAAATGGGATACTCTGTATATAATTACCTAAAGGTATTATATCCTCCACTACGGTTACCATATTTAAATCCTATAGAAAAATTTATAGGATTTATTGATCGTAATATTTGGAAACTATTTCTAATTCTAACATGCTCAAATGATTGCAGCATGTTATTTAGCAAAAAGTTTATTCCACAAAATATTAAATTATTTCGTTAATATAAATATAAATATTGTATTTATATTATTTGTTTTGTTAAGTGACCGAATACTTTTGCGACACCAGAATTAAGCACAATCTTATTTATTGTATTTAAAACTCATTTAATATGTTTCAAACTGTACTAATTAAATAAATAAAATTTACGTTTCTGATGACTATAATAAATGTTTATTTTATTAAAAAATCATGAAATTTTACTACAACAAAAAAATTATGTTTAAAAAAAAATTCTCAAAAATTATGGTGTCTGAATATTAAAGCAAGTAACAACTGCATATAAGTAACGTGCTCGCGTACATGATGCATACAACATCCTAATATGTAAAATAGCAATACTGTTTATTGATTTTACAGTCAACTCATATTTTACATACGCGCTTGTTGCTTATATTAACGCCACAACACGCTTTTATTCTTCTTCTATCGACGCGTTTCCTAATCTATACATAAAACATTGAAAAATAGATTTTCACTGAATCAGTCGAATGAACATGTCGCATTTTCATAAGCGTGATAATGTATGTTGGTCGACGTCGCGGTAAGTCCTAAAAAGATAAGTGGACACTTTGGATACAGTGTAACATAACACCCCTCGATATCAGCAGAAGACCAGCGAAATTTAACACCGAGGTTTCTTTTTACGATATAAATCAAATTAAAATGCATAAGTGTGATTTAATCAGCATACTTGAACACGAGACTAAACGTACAGATGCGTCGATTCTGCAAATATAAGATACAAGCGAAAGATGCGCGTAATTATGAGTCAGTTTATTTAAAGGCAGAAGATTACCCTGCGTTTAAATTATGAGCCGTGGGCACACAAGTCTTTTTATCTTAACTCTAGGTATACACACTAGGGTCTCCGAGACGCTAGATAAAGTTTGAAACTGTACTATTGGTAGAAAAAATAAATAGAGGGCATAGGATCGCCTTGTAAAAAAAGTTTGAAGTTTATTCGGCAATATTTAAGCGGCAAATTTTTTTGTACTTAGAAATGTGCTCTTTCAAAATCTGTAAAGTTTTCTTGATTATCTCTATTAGCAAAAAAGATATATTATTAGATAATTTTTTAAGCAATTACAGTAAAATGACATTTTTTCTACACTTATGAGTGATTACAATTCTTCAATGCGTTTATTGGTATTTATTATAACTTTAGACTAATTTTGAATAAACGTACATATTTTTCAGTTTATTTACGATCTGAAGGAAAAAAAGGCAATCAAAATACAATGATTTTCTTAAAAGTTACAGTTAAAAAAGTAGCAGGAGTATTCCAGACCTCAGAGTGTGTCATCTACGTATGCGAGAAATAAGTGTGTATACCTAGGATTAAGATAAATATTATCATAATGACGAACGTATGTTTAATATGTGCGTTAGATGATACAGTTGCACAAACATAGATCATAGATGTTTAGGCTGCGGTTATCGACACTTCTTTTTTGAAATAAGTAGTAAATAATTCTCAAAATAATCATAGATAAAATTCTATAAAATTTATTTAAATACGTCTGATGTGTTTATAATAAGGGTTTCCAACCTTTTTTGTCAAGAGGGGCGCATTAAAATTAGTACTGACTGGAGAAGGGGAAGGGCAAATTATAAGTGTTTTATTTTTGAAAATTATACATAAAAATAAAATATCTTTATTTTAAAATTCTCTTATATTATAAAAGTCCTATCAAAACAAACGCCTCGAAGCTAAAAGTTACGGAGCTGTACAGATGTGTAACGCTAGCCGAGCTGTATTTATTTCGCAATAAATTAGTTCTTTCAAATGAGCTCGTGTTTAATTTCCGGCGGGAGCGCACGAAAGCGAGTACGAGTGCGAGTGTGAGTGTGCCACAGGCGCGATAGGTACTGCCGCGAGCGTAACATTGTTACGGGCTGCGTTTCAATATTTACTACCGGTACTGATTAGTACTGAAGATCTGTGCGTGACGCAAATCATTAATTTTTAATACTGACAATGAATATCGGAACGCATCCTTGGGGGCTCGTCTGGGATCAAACGCAGCGTAGTGACGATGAAATATGGTCACGATGACGGCAATTTAATTCCAGCAAGAGACCCTTAGGCGGACACATCGGAGCCTACAATGGAAACGGCGTAGCGTGCAAGCCGTGCAGCAAGAGATAACAGTTGGGCGGAGAAAGATCGAGTACGCGATGATGCTGCGCTCTCAAGAAGAAGAGCGTCTTTAGAAAAATACCCAGCTAAACCCAGCAGAGTGATGTCAAATGACATAATCACGTCTTGTTGATATCTCTAATGTCAATAATATGTCATCAAAATGTCTTTAGACATCATCTTGCTACCTGTATCCCTATTCTGTAACTCTTAACGACAGGTTCGTTATCGTTATATTGTCGTTGCGCAGATGCAGGTATGTGGTAAAAAAGTAGCGCAACGACAATAGAATGATAATGAAGCTGTCGTCGAGAATTGCAAAAAATTTCTCCCCGAAACAAAAAGATTATAGTTTTCGGTATATTTTACTATTTCCAATCTGAGATAGTAATGGTGAGTGAACAGGAGCCCGACACTTGACGGGTCGGTTTTGTTGCAATCGAGAGTTCTGCTCGTAATTCGATTTAATTGCGCGCAAAAACCGTTGGAGAAACGCAAATTGTCAATTGTCCACAATCTAAAATTGTGGCTTTCACTTCGTGTTTACAGGGAAAAACGCATACGATTTTGAAGTCCATATACAATTTAGAAAATTTGGAGTACGCGGAGCTGAAATCAAAATTAGAATTGCGTTTCGGAGAGGAGTTTTTATCTCAGAATTATTATTCATAATTTACAAGACAAAAATTCGGAAAAAATTTGGCTTTTCTTGGTTCGGAACTGAGAAGGTTCTTGTTTAGCCTGAGTGCTCAGAGCCAGAGTACTCCTTCGCGATAAGAGTTAAATCTTTTGTGTTCAATTTATTTCAGCTCTTTCTCTCTCGGATGTATTTGTAAGAAAAACTCTCCAACTGGAGGGGATTACTTCGTTGAAATTGGTAGTGGGAAGAACAAAGGCTGATGTCAAAATAATTCATATTAGGGATGGTTTTGAGAGAAGGAGAAAAAAAAGGAGAAAATATGAGGGGAAAGAAAAAGGAGAGTATGGCTGGAAGAGATCCTGGCGTGGTAACAGCGCCAACCGGAGAGAATGTTGGACCTGAGATTGTCGAAAGCTGAGACAATATATATAACTCTCGAGCACGATTAATTGGTTTCCCCAGTAGCAGAGCGACGTCAAGATGACGTCTAAAGACATCTTATTGACGTTAGAGACGTCATTAAGACGTTATACATATGTCATTTGACGTCACTCTGCTACCTGGGTTCATGGTTTAATTAACCCTTTCGGTACGGAGAGTGACTATAATCACTGTCCACTATACCGCTCGTTGTGGCCGAGCAGTGACTATAGTCACTGTCCACATACTGCTCACTGCGGCCGAGCAACTTGAAATGTTAACTTGTTTCTGTTGATAAATTTTTTTAATGTTTTTGTTATTGAGTTGTATTACATATAATATAATTGAAGGCGTTAAACGTCGAATGCCTAGCTCTCTCATCTGAATCGCGTATATCGGCAGATCGACACTTCGGCCACTGGAGGGCTGTTCGCGCCCCGGTCGCACCGTACCGAAAGGGTTAAAAACCATATTATTCGAGACAGTTACTCTTCATACAATTTTGATTGAAAATCAATGCTGTTGAATTTCGTGCTATTGAAAACAATGCTATTGAGTTTCGTGCTGTTATAAACTATTCGATTCGAAACACCAGAATATAA
Source organism: Temnothorax ravouxi (assembly GCA_030770255.1). Lineage (NCBI taxonomy): Eukaryota > Metazoa > Arthropoda > Insecta > Hymenoptera > Formicidae > Temnothorax > Temnothorax ravouxi. The sequence continues at coordinate 178,454 of JASTWP010004350.1, forward strand.
AATTGGACACTTGGTTCCAAGAGTTTATAATAAAAAAAGCAGTAAAATATCCGTGAAGTGAGTTTGTAACTATAATTATTATAATCTCTATAGAGATTATATTACAGTTTAAACTGTGATTGTGTGCCGAGCTGTTGGGCTGACAATTATAAGACCTATTTCTATCTGATTGTGAGCTGTATTCAATCCAAAACAAAAGGGCAACTTTATTCGGATCGAATACAGCTTGGATAGAAATACGTCTTGTCAGTCCAATGGCCCGACACACAATCTCCAAAACTCCAAGGCGCTTTTTGTTGATCAACAATAGCTGTCGATTATCAAGGGATGATTCTCGTTCTTCAATTGGGTGTAACGAACGTCTCAGCGCGTAACAATATTATTATATTAGTATAACACATTATATTGTAACTAATATGTAAAAACACAATATTTTTTGTACCTACAACACAATTACTTAGTGGTCGGAATTAGTTGCACTTTCGAGGCGATTTTCGAGAACTACACTTACTTCTCTCTCCTTGCCTCTCCGCTCGGCCGGCGAGCCCTATTCTTATCGAATTTCTTCTATCAAAATCCTGTTTTTTAATTTTTATATACGCATGAATGTATTTATATTGTAATTTCAACGTGACAATGAGAAATTCGATAGGAATAGGTTAATAATTAGGAAGAACGCCCCTCGCAAACTCCTGCGGACATATGACAAAATCCCGTGCTTGAGCGGCGCGCACGTTATTTGCAGACAAGGTCTGTAAATAGACGCGAGATCTATTGTAGGGTTCGCCAACCGAGCGGAGAGGCAAGGGTGGTAGAGAAGTAAGGGTAGCTCTCGAAAATCGTCTCAAATGTGTAAATGATTCCAACCACTAACTGTCTGGCTTAGAAACACAAAGAAAAAATTCCCTAGAATTTTGATAATATGCTTACAATAGGATATATATTTTCAAACTGCTAAAAAACACAACAAGAAGAAAACAGAAGAATGTCTTACAGCAATAGAAAGAAAATAAAGAAATTTTCATATACTGTATGGTTATTTCTAAATCCTAACACTTTTAACATTTTAAAAATATAATTAGTATAAAAACATTTTTATTACTTTAAACTTTATGTATATGTATATGGAGGGATAAAAGCCTTAGTGGCGTAAGACAAATTTTTAAAAATATTGACTTGTGTACATAGATGGAATCTATACAATATATAAATTGCATCTATGCACACAAGTTAATATTTAAAAAAAATTGTCTTACACACCACTAAGGTTTTTTATCCCTCCATGTACAATATAAATAAAATGTGGTATATAAAAGTTAACACTTAATTTTAACATTTTTTTATAATTGTTGCAATTATTATGTAGTTATAAAAAAGTATATATGTATTTATAAAATAAAGTAAAACTTCTAATTAAGGCCTAATTAAAGATCAGCAACAATATACGTGCAATATAAATGCATGCAAGTATAGTACAGAGGAATCATATATAAAAATATTAACGAATAACACCCCGGACCTTTGGCGTAATCTTTGCTAGAAATAAGTATACAGACTACAGAGAATATAGGCGGCGGTGTGGTCTAGTGGTAGAGCGCCAGGCTCGTAATCTGAGGAACCAGGTTCGAGTCTACTAGAGCCATGAATCATGAAAAAATTCTTTTCCGAAAAAACCGCGCGTTCCCCGTGCAAGATGCGGAGAAAACTGGGCTCCGTTTTTCGGAAGAGACGTTAAACAGTTGGTCCAAAGGAGGAAACAGTAAGGTAGTGGATGAAATGGAAGTTAGGGTTAGGTACGTCCCTTCAAAACGCCCTTTAAGGCCCCTTGGGGTATATAAAGTAAAATTCTTTATCCTTTCTTTTATCCTACAGAAAATATGATGAACCTAGAAGAAACATATGTATCTATTCCGAAAGTACGTACAAACGACAAAGTTTGGTTTTACTGACAGATAAAATAATAAAAAAAAATTAATTTTTAATTATGTTTATTGCTCGTTGAAAACCCATATACATATATAGATACATATGAATATTTATTATTTAGTACAACTAAAAATAAAATATATGGTCCACATAATATGGACTTCGCGGCGGATATGGACCTTTGATCGCGTATAAAGCTAGACCTAATCAACCAAATCTTAAAGAATTATGTATATGTATATGAAATATAGGGGTAGAAAAAACTGAAAAATATAATAGAATTAGAAATAACCTGGTATCTCAAAACTTGCGGAAATTAGAGCTGCCACAGACATTTTTAAAAAAATTCAAAATCTTATAAAAAATAAACCCCTTTACCGATCATCGCCAACATCAATAAAGCTTCCTCTATGAAAAAGCAAAAAGAAGAAATATACAAAAACGTTGAAAACTAAATTAATAATATATCAGCAGAAATGTAAAAGATTGCACCAAAAAGTATCATCATTGATTTCGCTTGTAAAGCATTTATAAGATAAAAAATTATTATTATTCGAGGACGTTGCGCTTGTTACAAGTAAGTACTGGTTGACAGAGCATAAATGCTAAATACGAGGATAAATTCAATAATTATCCGCACTCTATTTCTATATATAATTATTATTTCATTCTAACAACGGCAAAACATATATTCATGCCATTTTTATATTAAAATAATTAGCAATACCACAAGTTTTCAAGTTGGCATTGGCAAAAAAGTGTTTCGTTTTTAGCTAATTAAAATATAAAGATGCACAATATGATACTTTTACTATACGTTTTATGCAATAGCAGCGTATGGAGAATAAAATGATACCTAATACAGATTTTTTAATAACCTAATAAAAAACTTTTTTCTAAACCGTCAATTGACTTAACTGGACCGTTCCAACCTCCTTAAGTGGACCAAACAGATCGATAATTCGAGAGAGCGAGATCTGGATTCTTATTATACAGCTCTAATATTTCAAAAACAAGTTTCTGAAGTGTTCGAACAGTGTGGACAACAGTATGATAGAAACGGTGCATACATGGCTGAGAGACAAACAAAAACATTGTTTTTCCGAAGGTATATGCAAGCTTGCTGGAACAAGTATATTGAAAAACATGAGGGACTATGCTAAAAAATGATGTAATTGTATTTTCTCTACTGTTGTTTTAATAAATTATCCTAGAAATATAGTGCAGATAATTATTGACTCATCCTCGTATACTTGGGATGAACAACATAAAAGTATAAAAGACAAAATGTGCTATTTGCAAAAAGTTATTAATTAAAACCAATAATATATCTGCATTACAAGAAAGAAAATGTAAAGGAGGATTAATATATATAAAAGAAATAAAAATCTTTTTATTTATAAAAATAAAATTAATTTATTACGTTTTCTATTTTTTCATCCTCCTAGATTTAGAATTTGTTTAAACAAATGCACCAAAAAGTAAATTTTTTAGTAAAATAATCAACAAGCACATTAAAAATTAGCTAAGGCCATAACAAAAGCATAAATAAAGAGTATTTCTCAAAAGTTTTACCGTCAATAGTCGGAAAACACTTTTTTGTGCATTTGAAACTGGTTATCTCAAGATCTATGAAATGTAATAAAAATATTTTGATCTTATTTGAAAGATAATTTAATTCTCTACGACTTTTGTTTGAATACTTTTTGTTAAAAAAGGCATACTTTCCTAGATGTAGACAAAAGTATATTAAATAACATGATTTTAGAGATTTTTGGGCGCTAATTTCTTACAAAAAAACTCACGGAAGTGTCCCTCTCCGATTTTGATGAGCTCTTAGTATGTTTCTCTAGATGAAAATAAGAGTCACGTATTTTTTTATACACTACCGGTCATTAATTTCAATTTAATTCCAGATTCGTTGATTTTTCTGTAAAGGATGAACATGATACATGTTTTGCACATAAATGAATGCACTTGCTGTTATAAACACTTCACTTGCATGCATCGTATTTTTAGGTCACCTAACCCTACCTTGCGCACGTATTTGCTTTATTTCCAGGAATCAGACACTATCCGACTGTTAGCCCCGTTTCTTCGATAAAAAAAGGATAAAGAATTTTACTTTATATACCCCAAGGGGCCTTAAAGGGCGTTTTGAAGGGACGTACCCAACCCTAACCTCCATTTCATCCACTACCTTACTGTTTCCTCCTTTAGACCAACAGTTTAACGTCTCTTCCGAAAGACGGAGCCCAGTTTTCTCCGCATCTTGCACGGAGAGGCGCGGTTTTTTCGGAAAAAACTTTTCCATGATTCATGGCTCTAGTGGACTCGAACCTGGTTCCTCAGATTACGAGCCTGGCGCTCTACCACTAGACCACACCGCCGCCCAGCCCCGTTTCTTCGAAAACTACAGTTTTTAAGGATTTTTATATAAATAATATATAAAAATACGATGCATACAAGTGTTGAAAGTGTTAACAGTAGGTGCATTTATTTCTGTGTAAAATATACGTATCATGTTCATCCTTTACAGAGAAATCAGCGAATCTGGGAATGTATTGAAATGAAAAAAATCGGTTTTTTTCTTTCGGGCCGAATACCTCCGAAACTATAAAAGATAGAAAAAAAATTATTTAAACAAAAGTTGAATGGTTTGAAGAGCACTTTAAAATAATGATAAAATAAAATTGTGTGTTTTTATTTTTATTAAAACTAGACACTACAGACGCGCGCTTCGCGCGCGCTATTTGGCTTTAACATTATGCTATTACTATTACACTATTAACCCTTGATACACACAACTGTCAAAATATACAATGACAGCTGCAAATGCAGCAAGAGAACCAATCGGCATCGCGGTAAAAAGGCAACAATAAATTCGACTATCGACTTAACACGCCTTTTTTAAGAGTGGAAAAATAAAAATATAAAAAATTTTTTTGTCCTTGTTTTAAAGTATTCTTCAAATTATAAAAAAAAAATTATAAAAAAAATTATAAAAAAATAGGTGTTCCTTATTTTCATCTAGAAAACAACATACTAAAAGCTCATCAAAATCGGAGGGAGACAGTTCCGTGGGCTTCCTTGTTAATATGATATTGCCATACACTATACAGTTTTCTCAGATCGAAAGCCACTATTTCTAACACCTGTTGAACTCTAACCGACCATTAACTTTGTAGAATATAGTCAATAGAAGTTGGCTATTCTGAAAGTTAACGGTCGATTAGAAAGTTAACAGACGTTGGAAATAATGGCTCCCAAACAAAGTCTTGTAAAATCTTGTGCCCACATGATGATAGATCGCCTTGAGATCTCGGACGGCGAAAGATGACCAATCACATTTAAACATTTCGGTTAATTGACCAATGTCATTGGTTAATTCTTTCTCCGTTCGAGATCTCGGAGCAATTTCTAGCATCGTGGACACAAGACTTAAGAGCAAGAGGATAAAATATCAATCAGTACCTCAATCTAAAACAGTAAAACTTTCATTTCGCAACAGCACAAGTCGCGTCCACTCTACCCACACAGCACCGAAATATTTCAGAAAGCTTTCAAAAAACTGTCAATAAAATATGAAACCTTTCAAAAAAACATTTTAGACATGTTTCAGATATGTTTCAGAAAGCTAAAATGTCCGCCAAGCTGAGATTTCAGAAATGTTTCTGAAATCTCAAAAATAATTTCTGAAATAATTCTGAAATTCTTCAGAAATATTTCTGAAATGTTTAAGAAATATCTTTGAAATGCTTAAGAAATACCTCTGAAATGCCTAAGAAATATCTCTGAAATGCTTCAGAAATATCTCTAAAATGCTTCAGAAATCTCTGAAATGCTTCAAAAATATCTCTGAAATGTTTGAAAAATATATGGAAAATATTTCAGATACTTTTTCTCATATCAAATTGTTTCGGATCACCCTGTATAGGGTCATCCGGAACAATTTCCTGTCCTTTATAAAACATATTCTTGATCATAGTCATGATTTTGCTTCGCCGGAGGCCTGCTTATATTAGATCCCAACTGTTTACTTGCGAGTTAGTCTTACCATTATGCGCCGCCTAGCGGCGTCGTTGCATATTTCTCTGAAATGTTTCGTAATATTTCAGTGAAAAGGGTCATAAATGATTTCGATGAAACGTTTCAGAAATACTTCTGAATAATTAGCAAAAGAATTATGTTCGGCCCAATTGGCAAATTTTATTGTTCACAAAACGCTACGTTTCGACTGCAGATTTCGGTTCTTTTCAAGCGTATAAAAACTTATAGATATTGTTAGTCAGACATAATGCCCAAACTACGCCGAATCTAAAAACTAAACATAAAAAATTGTGGCACGCAACTTTACCACCGCACGGCTTTTACATGCCCTTCGACATAAATGAATAACAAAAATGCCGTTTAAATTGTATTTTACTTCTGTGAATTTAACGCACAAATATGTAAGTTTTAATTTATATAATTATTTTTGGACTTATACTTATATTGTTGCGTGCCACAATTTTTGATGTTTAGTTTTTAGATTCGGCGTAGTTTGGACATTATGTCTGACTAATAATTAATATTTGTGAGTTTCTATACGCTTGAAAAGGACCGAAATCTGCGGTCTAAACGTAGCGTTTTGTGAACAATAAAATTTGCCAGTTGGGTCGAACATAATTCTTTTGCTAATTGTTAATTATTCACTGGCGATTCAAGTTTTTACTTCTCCGTTTTTACTTCTGAATAATTTCAATGTTACATTTTAATATTATTTTGCAAATGTTATCTTTTGGAAAGCTTTCAATGATACGTATTTTAGACATTACGTACGAAATATTTCTCTGAAATGTTTCGTAATATTTCAGAAATATTTCAGTGAAAAAGGGTTATAAATGATTTCGATGAAACGTCTCAGAAATACTTCTAAATAATTTCAATGTTACATTTCAATATTATTGTCCAAGTTATCTTTCGGAAAGCTTTCAATGATACGTATTTTAGACATTACGCACGAAATATTTCTCTGAAATGTTTCGTAATATTTTAGAAATATTTCAGTGAAAAGGGTCATAAATGATTTCGATGAAACGTTTCAGAAATACTTCTGAATGATTTCAATGTTACATTTCAATATTAATTTCCAAGTTATCTTTTGGAAAGTTTTCAATGATATATTAATTTGATAAAACGTTTCAGAAATATTTCTGAATGATTTCAATTTTACATTTCAATATTAATTTTCAAGTTATCTTTTGGAAAGCTTTCTGAAACAAGTTTTGCTGTGTGGGTAAGTATTTGCTCTTGACATGAGCGCTGCGCACAAATATATCACACGTTAACATTTTCAAAGTCTAATCTAAAAATTGTATTAACGAAATTTTGAAAAATAATCATACAAATATAATCTAAAAGGTTGCAAATAAAAAGTCAAAAAGTTTTAAAGTCAACTTTTATGCCACATCTATGCAATTGAAGAAATGAGATATAAGATATGTGATGTTAGCGCTAATACGAGGGCAATGGAGGGCTAATGGAGGGCTAATACGATAAGAAACAGCGCGGCGCAGGGCTAACATTGACGTTCGTTTAGTGAAATGAGGCGCAAGGCTAACACGAGGACAATGGAGAGTTAACGGTATATAGGTCAAGATCGCTCAAGCTTGAACTTTTCTTACGTTGCGGTAGAGTTTCTTTATTATAACACAGAATTTTCTCATGACACGTCAATGCAACATCAAAATAACATATAACCCATATCTCGAGATATCGGTACCTTATATGATTCGCGGCGACATGACATCCTCGGCAAATGTAGCCGCTGATCGAATTCTGAAGTAAACCCTGTAGTTTTTGCGCGAAGATCCATGAAAACGCCAGCTTCAAATGTTTACAATCGTGTGTCACGTGCTCGAAAAGCTCGCAACAACGATTTCTCATCTCCGTACTCTCCGTTTCGTTTCTCACGCAACTAACGCAACGCGCGTCTCGTTTCGCGCACACTGACATCGCGACGCGTGCGACGGTAACGATAATTAAGCCGAAATAAGAAGCTTGATTGATCTACACCATGCCGTTCGCGTTCATTATCAAGATATTACTTACACTACTATCGCTGGGCGGAATCGATTTATTTCGCGAAAATGTGTGAAATCTGGATCTTCCTTCACATTGGACTTTTTCCCTCTCTAAACCTGAGTGACGCAATCGTTTGTTGATATAAGCCAACAAAAACCACGCAATAAAATTAAAAAGATAAACGATAAAGGATATTCCAATCGTCGCCTTTATCTGCAGAATGTTTAGACTAGAGCTTAGACTAAACCAGACCCTGTAACCCGTAAAAGGATCCCTCGATCCTTCTACCTGCTCATAGCACGGATTACTTCGTAGTTCGTCAGTTCGTTCCCTTCGTAATGTGATTCCTTGACGTCCCCCAACGTCCAGTCAGTGAATATATACTATACTGGAATGTGAATCTATTGATGTACTCTAGTACAAAATGAGATGGAGAATTATGGCCAGACCGTCCTTTTCTGTTGCTGCACTTTTCGAGAGCAATTGAACACCATTGGCCAATTAAAAGTTTGCTAAACCGAGACAGAAATGGATGCAATATCCCGTCTCTTTCTTCTTGTGGCCCGAGGAGTTCACATTCCAGTATAATACTTCATTGCGTCCCATTCACATATATTTACATATTTTAACAACTGATATCATTTTAATTTATGATTCAGATGTAATACAGAAGTGCAAAATTGCTCACAAGACAAAACTTGACAAAAAAAATTAAAATAGGCATAAAGAACGAAAAGCGGCTAATTAGCAAAACTTAGAATAACGTCCCATAACACATATTTTCTAATATTATAGTATATTTCAATATTATAAACTGCGGTCCGATTCTGTCTTCGTTGCACATTGATTATCAAACGAAGATAAAGCGATGCTCTCAACGCTGTGAGCATGAATCAAATCACAGTCATAGTGTATATATAACCAAACAATTGACCAATCAAAAGCGTTACACAATTTCTGTTACACGGGATTGAACTTCTGATTGGTTACGCGGTTACGCGTTACGTGCAAAATACGTGTCATAGGCCGATATTCATATTTCACAGTCGGTTCTTATTTCAAGATCGTCTTAAAATAAGTAATGTCTTAAGATGCTAATACGGCTGTGATTGGTTCATGACATCTTAAAACGGTCTTAAATATAAAAAGTGACTATGAGTATCGGCTATAGGACACACCACTCTCACGAGAAAAACGCTACTAACTCTTTCACTCTACCCTAACGCCAACTGTAGCCAGCATCCATGAAATGGGCCATGAAAAGTTATAAAATTATATGAAAATTGTGAAAAACTTAAAAATTTATATGTAAAAATTTTGTAAAGTTATATAAAGAATCCTAACACAATTTTTTATTAGAAATCGTCTATAGTAAAAAGCTTATACAGACAAAATAAATTGTCTTCGTATAAATTTTATTTTTCTTCTATGCTTGAAAAATTTTATCTTCAATGCAAAGAGTCAATCCTTCGGGATAGTGTCATCTACTTTTTTTCCCCCAAACAATCACCTAGGATATTTTTATGCTCCAATCTAGTCACTATTATTAACTACATCTTGATAATTCTACGATTTATTAATATTTGAGATCAATATATGTACGTGTATAGATTTATTCAATATTTTCTCAAAAAAGCAAGGAAAAATAAAAAAGGTAAGAATTCTCAATCAGTAAAAAAGACTGTAACTGTTATTAAGCTTCGATTTCTCATTGTTATAGGCGCACAAAAGTCACCCTAGGTGATTATACACCTCTAGGTTAAAATGATGGATTAAAGGCCCGGGCACATAGAAAAACTTAAGCAGTAAGACGCAAGCAGTAAGAAAATCAACGGTATGGATTCGCTAATGCTTACGTTTTGTCTTAAGTTTCTTGACCGTGAATGACTAATTTGTTTACTGCTAACGTCTCACTGCTTAAGTTTTTCTATGTGTCCGGGCTTTAACTAAAGGGCGCATCATATGATTCATGATTGCTCTGAGACGTAAGCTAGAGACATTTCCATACTACATAGGCTGCATTCCGATATTTACTGTCAGCAACTGTCAGTACTAAAAATCTATAGTATACGTGACGTAAAATATAGAAAAATATAGATTTTCAGTACTGACAGTGAAAGTATTTTAAAGATTACGAAGTTCGAGAGTTTCTCTTGGATTGCAATACTTAATACTTAATCCCTTTTAGATAGAAGAATGTTTCTTATAAGTTTTGTTTTTAAAGAAATATTTAAAAACGTGCTGTATAGATTTATTATAAGAACTAAAATCTTCAGGTCTTAAATTTTATGACGCCTGGTGTCATAAAACCCACCGACGTTTTGCTACACGCCTGGTCAAACCTGGTCAACCTCGAGCTCCGGAACTGGCCTGTTTTATTTATCTTTAACAGTCATAAAATTGTATAAATAATTCATTTCCATTTATTGCATCCACACACGTGCTTAAATATACAACGACATATATGTAACTGATGACATAATTGTTACTTTGTAAGAGTTTTTGTCGATGTTTCAAGTCCCCCTATTTCACGTATCATTTTTGCCCGTTCTGTTATATTTAATTGTTTTGCGTCAAACAACCCTCGTGTGAATGAAAAAGCTGCAAACGTATCCAATGTTTCGTTTTTTGCATCCCGAAAAAATTCCGACAGTTTCGTTCCGGCAGATTGACTCAAATCTTTCCACAATTCATTCACATTGAATAATTTCGCATTATGCGTTAACGCCGAACGTGCTGTTTGCGAAATATGGTCTGGTCTGTAAAATTATTTAAAAATTTAAATATTAGAGTCCATATCCAATCCGAGAATCCGATTTAAGCATAACTGTGTGAGTATAATAGTTGATGCATTAGCAAATAAAAAGTTTATGCTTAAAATATTATAACTTTTCCGCTAATGTTTTGACGATCATCTAATATAAAAGTCTTATTATCAGTAGATGTATTATATGGCGTAATCGTAGTATCATCGATCCACATTGAATCATTCTCAACGACAGAGGGTGCAGATGTCGCTGTTACAGAATTGTAATTCGAGCTATTAACAGTGCTACCCTCGGTCGAGTAAAAGGATCGAAATATTTCGTAAAATTGCGCACTATCTGGTATCTCAGAGCCTTGATCGTTCGTGAATAATGCCGAAGCGTTAGGCAATGAAGCGGAATGAAGCGATTTACTGAAAAGATGAGATATGTAATAGATAAAAAGGCACTTCCTTTACGGAGTAGAAGTAAACATATATTTCTTTTCACATAAACATACTTCTTACGTTTAATTGAATAATTATCCATGTCGAGAAATCTCATAATAACATCCGTGGAGTTCTGATCTTTTCTGCCCAGATGTACCGCGGACCAAGTGATAATTGTCAGAACGATTAAAAATATTGCAAACGACATCAACCACTGGGTCAATCCGAAAGCCATAGCAAAATTTATCTTTTTTATAAAAAGCGACTTTACAAACAAATCGTCCCGGGTCCCGTCGATCTTTTCCTTTTTCGGTTATACTATACTCTACGTGAAAAGGATTTGACCATTTTGAAACAAAATGTAATCTGCCGCGATATGTATTTGATCGATTAAATATAGGGATGTGTTCAGATTCCTCACCCGAGTGCTGAAAATCTATAGTGCACGTAACATGTGTTTTTTAGCACTCGGGTGGGGAATTCGAAGGCAGCCTAGGGTGTGCACCCGTAGGATGTGTGTTCATGGAGTTCGTGTCGACATTGGTGCAACGTCATGGCGCCTCCTGACAGCTGATTTTAAATGTTTTAAATCATAGAACAAAGTCAAAAAAATTTATTAATGGCAGTAGCACATATAGCACAAGAGTCAATAGATTCATTATTATATCTGAAAGCGATGATGAAGAATTTGAATTTTTGAATATAAATAATCGAAAAAGGAATATGTCTAAGTTGCAAAATTATGTGGAAATAATAGTCCCAGCATTAACTGATCAAGAATTCAAGGCTTATTTCACAAGTAAATTCGTAATTTATTGCATATCCCCGCAGAGTTCGCAATCCACTACCAATATTACCCTTCTCCTCTCACTTTAACCCTTTGGACCAACGGCTTAACGTCTCTTTCCGAAAGACGGAGCCCAGTTTTCTCCGCACAAGAGCCTATCTTGCACGAAGGGACGCAGCTATCGGAAAAACATTCCATGCTTCATAGCTCTAGTGGACTCGAACCTGATTCCTCAGATTATATACGAGTCTGGCAGAGTCGGCTCGGCACGGCAAACAAGTTCGGACGTGTTTTCGCGGACGACACGTTTTAACGTGTTCGGACGTGTTTTGTCCGGACGGAAATTTTTTGAAGTATTGCGCCTTGGCCCGTATTCATAGTCGGATCTTATATCTAAGATCATCTTAAGTCTGGTCAAAAGCAGTCTTAAGACTCCGTCCAGCCAATCAAATGATCGTATTAGCAACTTAAGACATTACTTAAGACGGTCTTGAAATAAGATCTGATTATGAATACCGGCCTTACTGTCTGCATTGTGTTACGACGCCATTACGGCTATTTACGACAAGTGGTTTTTAAGACACGCCTTAACGCTATTTTACGACTTCGACAAATGGTTCGTCCTGGCCGTTTTCAGAGCAGTACTGCTTGAAGGCCAATCACAGAATAAGAAGAAGAAGTATACGAGTCTGGCGCTCTACCACTAGGCCACACTGCCGCCCCGGCTTATTTCACAAGTATTAGTTAATAATATAAATAATTTCTTTTCTTTACAAGAAAAAAGAAAATAAATAAAAATAAATTAAATAAATAAATAAAATAAATTAATAATTATGATTAATAATCATAATGTATTAATATTTAATATTTTTTAAATTTAGTAATTGATTGAATTATTTAATAATAATGCTTAAGGGGATCCTAAAGCCGTCTGTAATACCGACAATCGTACTTTTCGTTTAATTTTTTATTGGCTTTATGGATTTGAAAAAATCTTGCACAGAATTAAAGTATGTGCTCTACTCTGTGGACGACCACCGATTTTATAACAAAATAAGTAAATAAAATAATAATAAAATATCCACTTTAACAATATTTGCTTCGTATAAAAATTCTACAACTTGATGCTACAAAATGAGGGTGCAGGTCCATTCAGTAGACATCAAGGAATATCATGCCGTTTGTAGAATTAGGCTGAGACTCCAAACAAAAAAGTTAAACGAAAAATACGATTACGTGAACGTAATGTACGTGATGACACCGGAACAGCAGTATTGCGTGTAGCAAGAGATGGAGCAGCAATCGAAACAAGGACAGATGCCTCTCGTTAGACAAGAACAGATATAGATATATGACATGGAAAACAGGATTAGAAATGTTGACATTGCCGACATCGAGGAAGTTCGGGCTTCGCTTTAGGATCCTCTTAATCTAATTTAAGATATTTCCTGAAACTTTTGATTATCTTCTGTCTCTAATTGAGCAGATTACAAAGATAAAACAGCCGGACTGCTCTGACACACGATCGAATGCTTACTAATAAACAGCCAGAACACATATCACAAGACTTCGCAGTGCGACGCTGATACACGATGGAATACAATCCACTACAAGACTACGTGAAACCGAGCGTGACATAATATCCCTGTACAATCAATGGTAAGAATATTGATGCAGGGAATTATAATATATATTTTCATAATTTTTACTTTGATTTAACTGTGGTTTCTGGTAGCATTTTTTCCGCTAAACAAAAAATTATTAGGTTTTATAAGGTTAACTGCTCTAATTTTCGAGATATACAGTATTAAAGCTCATAAAGCTTAAAATAAAATGTGTGGAATGTGTGGATAGCCCAATATTTTATATTTTGTGAGATATTTTGTCAAAAATATTGTGTCAGAGAAATATTTCGACGTGAGATATTTTTCCCGAGTTATTTTGTCGAAGATATTTTGTCGGAGATATTTAATCGTGCTATCGAGATATATGTATTTCAGCACAGTGTTCACAGAGTTCAAGACTATATTTTCGGTTGTCGGGTCAAAAAATTAATTTTTGAGTCTTTAAAATATGTTCTTAAAATATTATGCCAAAATTCAGCAGTTGAAGAAACCTGCGAGAGTGCGCTCAAACTACTCAAGAGGCTCGAGTTGCACGAAAAGACGAATTAATAGCACTACCAGGTCTTTTATAAAGATGAAGAAGGTCTACTTTATGGCCCTGAAATAGCCGACTAGCGTCAAACAACTGTAAGTACTTAAAATTTGATAGTTAACTGTACTTGAAACTTTAAACGCGTTTTTCTCGGAATCTTTTTTTACCAGATTTTACCTGGAGACCACGATATCTCGGAAACGAATAGTTCGATTAACTTGAAATCTTCACGATAAAAAACACAAGTCCCTTTCTAGCATAAACTAGAATGATTTTAAACCGATGTGACTGGCGAATAAATTACATTTACTTCGCCAGTCACATAATAAACCAGCAATGGAAATATTAATCGACTCTTCTGGCCATTATAATCGTCAAGACAATACGACCTTGATTTGGTTCGATTATCGTCAAGACGCTCTTTTAACCAAAGATTTTGATCCTTATAAATTGATGTACTCTTTGATATATATATATATATATATATATATATATAATATACCCTGGCTGAGGTAACATTTTTTGCAATAAATTTAATTATATATATATATATATACTAGCTGGTTACCCGGGCTTCGCCCCGGAGGACATGTGTAATAAGACACAAAAATAGTCTCTTCCTCTCTCTCTTTCCCTCTCTCTCTCTTTCTCTTTCTCTCCCTTTTCCTCTCTCTTTCTTTCTCTCCCCCTTCCTCTCTCCCTCCCCCCTCTCTCTCCCCTCCTCTCTCCCTCCCTCTCTCTCGCTCTCTCTCTCTCTCCCCCCTCTTTCTCTCTTTCTCTCCCCCTCCCTCCCTCTCTCTCTCTCTCTTCCTTCTCTCTCTTTCTCTCTAAAATGCTATAAATTGAAAAATATTACTTTTTTATCTACTGAAGTTCAATTCCGTCATATACAATTCTTTGAGATTCACTCAATTATTTCCTAAAAATTTGGAAAAATTTCGTAACCGATTTCCAAAAAGATCGGTAACAAAGAACTATACAGTTTATAGCACTCCTTGGGAAATTTTACCCCTGTTTTATATACAATTCTTTAAAATTCGTCAAACTTCTGATACCGGTTTTCAAAAAGATCGGTAACAAAAAATGATATACTTTTTATAGCACTCCTCGGAAAATTTAAACCTTGCTTTATGTACAATTCTTTGAGATTCGATTATTCGGAACCGGTTTCCAAAAAGATCGGTAACAAAAAATAGTACACTTTATAACACTCCCCGGGAAATTCTACTCCTTCTTGTACAATTTTTTGAGATTCAATTATTTTCCAAAAAATTTGAAAAATTAAAAAAACCGGTTTCCGAAAAGATCGGTAACAAAAACTGTACACATCATGGCGCTCCCCAGAAAATTCTACCTCTACTTCATATACAATTCTTTAAGATTCGGTCAATAAACTCCCGAAAAATTGAAAAAATTTCGATACCGGCGTCCAAAAACATCGGTAACGAAAAATTATACACTTTATAGCACTCCCCGGAAATTTCTACCCCTGTTTGATCTATAATTCTTTGAGATTTGGTGAATTATTTCCCGAAAATTTGAAAGAATTAGAAAAACCGGTTTCCAGAAAATCGGTAACGAAAAACTATACACATAGTGGCACTCCCCGGAAAATTCTACCCCTATTTCATATACTTTTGGTAAAAATTCGGTTCAGGGGTTTAGGCTGAGCGATATTAAAAAATCCGTGAAAACACGTTTTACTTCTTTTCACCCCGTTAGGGCTCGAATTTTTAAAAAGCCCTTCTTAGTGGCACTCCCCGGAAAATTCTACCCCTATTTCATATACTTTTGACAAAAATTCGGTTCAGGGGTTTGGGCTGGGCGTTGATGAGTCAGTCAGTCAGTCAGTCAGTCAGGACATCTTCCTTTATAGATATAGATATATATAGATATATATATAAGCATCTCATTTAAATAATTAAATTTTTTGCAAAAAATGTTACCTCAGCCAGGGTACGAACCTGGAACCTTTCTCATTCCGTGAAGGGTGTTGTACCAATTCGAATTCTGACACTAAATTTTTGAGAATTTTTTCAGATTTTTAAATTGTGGCCATTGATATGTCGGTTTAAAAAATCAGTACAAAATTACCTTTTTCAAAAAAGGTAAAAAAAGTGCCAAGTACACGCATTCAAAAATCTAACCTAAGTGGTAGCTTTATATCTTTTTCACAAAATTATATTATCTAACTTAACTTAAGTGACATGTATTTAAAAAAAAAGATGTGAAATTTTTAATTTCTTTTTCACAAAATTATATTACCTAACTTAACTCAAGTGACATGTATCTAACCAAAGTGGTAGCTTTATATCTTTTTCACAAAATTATATTACCTAACTTAACTCAAGTGACATGTATATTAAAAAAAGATGTGAAATCTTTAAATTAAATTGTGCCAATTGTAAAGAGAATATGTATATTGCTTTGAAAGATAATTGTTATGTAACTACTTTAAAGAAATAAAACGACTTAATTTGAAATATTTGCTGGCGACGGAAATTGTTTTGTTTAAAGCGGGGAGCACACACTTCTGCATAACGCATAATGCGTAAGCATAAGAAAACTGATTGGTCTATTTCCTTATGCACATGTGTATGGACCAATCAATTTTCTTATGCTTACGCATTATGCATTGTGCAGAAATGTGTGCTCCCCGCTTAAAACCTCTACTTTCGAAAGGTTACTATTATTCGTCCAATTTTTATTATGTCTAGACATAATTTTAATTCAGCGAATTTTTATTATGTCATGACATAATTTTAATTCTACCGCTAGAAAATTTTTAAGTCGATTCTTATGAATCAAGCTTGAATTCGATGTCTAGGTGTCCCAGGTTGCCGATAACAAGGTCCACATAGTGCGCTCCATAGTTTTCGGTGTCCAGGTGTATTAATACCTTGAATTTGATGTCCACGTGTTCCAGGTTGCCGATGACGGGTTCCAGATAGTGCGCTCCATAGTTTTCGGTATCCAGGTGTAATAATACGTTGAATTCGATGTCTAGGTGTTCCACGTTGCCGATGACGAGGTCCACATAGTGCGCTCCGTAGTTTTCGGTGTCTACGTGTATTAATACCTCGAATTCAATATCTACGTGTCCTACACTCAGATTTAAAGTTATTAATACACCTAGACACCAAAAACTACGAAGCGCACTATGTGAACCTTGTCATCGGCAACCTGGGACACGTAGACATCGAATTCAAGGTATTATTACATCTAGACACCGAAAACTACGGAGCGCGCTATCTAGACCTCGTCATCAGCAATCTGGGACACCTGGACATCAATTTCAAGGTATTAATACACGTAGACACCGAAAACTACAGAGCGCACTATGTGGACCTCGTCATCGGCAACCTGGGACACCTAGACATCAAATTCAAAGTATTAATACACGTAGACACCGAAAACTACGGAGCTCACTATCTAGACATCGTCATCGGCAACCTGGGACACCTAGACATTGCATTTAACGTACGATTACACCTGGATACCGAAAACTATACGGCGCACTATCTGGATCCTGTCATCGGAAACCTGGGACACATGGACATCGAATTCAAGGTATTAATACACGTAGACACCGAAAACTACGGAGCGCACTATGTGGACCTCGTCATCGGCAACCTGGGACACCTAGACATCGAATTCAACGTACGATTACACCTGGACACCGAAAACTATGAAGCGCACTATCTGGATCCCGTCATCGGAAACCTGGGACACGTGGACATCGAATTCAAGGTATTAATACACGTAGACACCGAAAACTACGGAGCTCACTATCTAGACATCGTCATCGGCAACCTGGGACACCTAGACATCGCATTCAACGTACGATTACACCTGGACACCGAAAACTATGAAGCGCACTATCTGGATCCCGTCATCGGCAACCTGGGACATCGAATTCAAAGTATTAATACACGTAGACACCGAAAACTACGGAGCGCACTTGGTGGACCTCGTCATCGGCAACCTGGAACACGTAGACATCGAATTCAACGTATTATTACACCTGGACACCGAAAACTATGAAGC
Source organism: Temnothorax ravouxi (assembly GCA_030770255.1). Classification (NCBI taxonomy): domain Eukaryota; kingdom Metazoa; phylum Arthropoda; class Insecta; order Hymenoptera; family Formicidae; genus Temnothorax; species Temnothorax ravouxi. Next base: position 196,630 of record JASTWP010004350.1, read on the forward strand.
GCACTATCTGTACCTCGTCATCGGCAACCTGGGATACCTAAACATCGAATTCAAGCTTGATTCATAAGAATCAATATATATTATATATATACTTAATTTAGCTAAATAGAAATCTTCCTCCTGACCGATAAGTCTATCGACCTTTAATAATTTACCTATACTAGATCGTTCAAAATACGCGCGCGATATCGAAACTGGCGATACCTGCGCCGCCAGCGTCGAAAAAGTGAAAGTTACATTTCCTCCCCCTTTTATATATATATATGTCATAAGACGTCGGCGTTAGGAGGAAGTATCTTAATAAAAAATTTTCACATTTGGACTTTGCGTTGCAATATCTCTGCTCGTAGGGCACGTAGCGGAAAATTATATAGGAGATACTCCCCTTATTTTGACCCCAACTATCGATCAAGCCTACTTAGAACTTGATCCGTTCACTCGTTATCGAGATCTCAACATTTCGGGTACTCGCAACCCGTCGCGTCGCGTAAAAGAGTCACGGTCGGTCTCGCTTCGCGTGTATGTACTTGGCACGAGACACTACCGTGTCTCTTGATTATAACTAAATCAATTTTATTTTAAAAAAATCTAAAAAAATCTGAGTGCATTTTAAAGTTAAAACCATAACATAAAAAATCGCCGACCAAATCCGAGAGGTCCAGGGTCAAACCCAGGTCGATTTGGCATGGCATGCCTCATATTTAACCGCAAGTAATAATTTTTTCAAAAATTTATTTAATTACATTTCTTATATAAAAGAATATCTGTTGCATTATTGCTTCCTCATAGAGGAAACTTTGTTTTTGTTAAAAAAAAATTTTTTTTGTTTTTCTGAATGTGTTCAGAATGTTCTAAAACGTCGAAAAATTGCAATTTTAAAAAATGTCTGTATGTATGTATGTGTGTGTGTATGTGTGTGTGTATGTGCCAAATCTTAACGAATTGTATATGAAATAGGGGTAGAATTTTCCGGCGAGTGCTATAGAGTATATAGTTCTTCGTTACCAATGTTCTGGAAACCGTTTTTTTTTATTCTTTTACCCGTAAGAATTAGAAAAATTAAAAAATCGGTTTCCAGAACATCGGTAACGAAAAAATACACACTCTATAGTACTCTCCGGAAAATTCTACCCTTATTTCATATACAGTTCGTTAAGATTTGGTTAATTAGTGCTGGAGTTATAGAAATTTAATTCTTTTACTCCTGAACTAATCAACCAAATCTTAACGAATTATATATGAAATAGGGGTAGAAAGAACTGAAGAATATAATAGAATTAATAAAAATTGCTAATAATTAAGGGGTTTTTTAAAAATAAAATTTTGAATTTTTGCAAAATTGTTTGTTTATGCTTTAACTTCCGCAAATTTGGAGATATCAATCTATTTCCAATTTTATTATATTTTTCAGTCTTTTCTACCCCAATTTCATATATAATTCTTTAACATTTGATTGATTAGATTCAGCTTTATATGCGGTTAAAGGTCCATAATTTTGATTGCTTCCTCTATGAGAAAGCCAAAATAAATAAATATAAATAATTATGGCTTAAAATAGAGGAAGCAATGCAGGTTTCTACTTGCTTACTTAAAAAATATGAGGAAGCAATGTACAAGTTTCTACTTGCACCCTGTTTAATATTATAAAATAAAGATACTTTTATTCTGAATGTACTTATAATTCTTTAAATAATATTGTAATAATTTTAGTGCTAACTAAAAATGTCTAAATTTATTTACCTGTGTGTGTGTGTGTGTGTTTTATATAATAGGGGAGACCGGGGCTATTCGTGACACTGCTGAAATTTTGTCGCGGGCCTAACTTTAAAATGCTTGCTGCTAGAAACCTGTAATATCGATCATAGATGTGTTTTAGTGTCCTCTAGATACCAACGGAGTGGCATTTGCGTGTCAACTATTTTTCTCTCGCAGTGACAGAAAGTCTGACTTCAAGTGCTGAAAATTTTCCAAATCCCGAAAATTCTCGCCGAATATAATAATAAGAGATCGGAAACGGTAAGTTGTATTTAGTCACTCGACTTCACTAACATAAGCATAATGCATAAGTAGATTTTATGCTATTTTTTCTTACTTGTAAGTGATGGATCATGAATGAGGAAAAACCACATCGGGGCATTTCGTGACACGAGCAACTTTGACTGACCTCGCAGAAATTGCTTCATTGATAGAAGAAAAAAAGACAAAGCAAGAAAAAACGCTCCCAAAAACACCACGGATAGGCATTCAAAGACAGAACCAGTTCGCAGGGGCCGTAGACGCCCTCGAAAAGTTCCCCGTAATTGAATGTTACCTACTTTTTTCCTTATAATTTTTTATAGGTCAGCATATAATATGTAAACTCTAACAAATAAAGGATTTTTTAAAATATAAAGTAGATAAAAATTACAAAAACGAAAGAAATCCATATAGTTTATTTAATCAGAGATGATGTCACAAATTACCCCGTAGCCTGTCACGAATTACCCCGGCCATGGGGCAATTCGTGACACATGACACAGTGATACATTTCTTCATATCATATATTTCGAGACTCGTGAGAGATAAACCTATTTTTTTTCTTTTAAACTAGAAGGATGGACGATTACATCGCACTAATAAAAAATTTTTTAACATTTATACGAAGCGAGAAAAAAATTTGAAACAAAAATGTGTCACGAATAGCCCCGGTCTCCCCTATTATTATATATTACAGTTTCAGGCGAAATTTCCTTGTCAATTTAATTTACACAACTAAATAGTTAAGTTTGTTTTATTTTAATTCGCTGAATTTAATTTGCGATAAATTATTAACTTTATATAAAATATTAATTTTATTTTATCATTTATTTGGTTTTGTTTTTATTTTGTGTATAGAAGTCATGGATATTTCCTTGATTGAACGTGTTTTTTTATTCCTTAATTTACGAAAGGTTATTAAAAATTGCACATAATTGTTGTAAGTAAAAAAAATTAAAATAATAATTATACGAGTGAGGGATATGTGACGGACAGCATGCATTAATTCCGTGGTTGATGATGTTCTCTATAAGAGCTACCGTGCCATGTGTCTTGAAAACGTTCCCTACACGGAGAGAATTTTCTCTTAAAATTTGCCCTGAAATCATGGTAGTTGTGGGACAACATGTACCACCAAGAATTTTATGCGAGCTATTCTGATTAATATCCACCGTAATAAAAAATATTAATATCTATTACATTAAAATATAAAATATGTTTAATTTTACTAAAATATATCTAGGAAATTTCAATAATTTTTCAAAATTTACTAATCTGCTTGGTAATTTTTATCACGTTGTTTGTAAAATGTCGTTTGTATATTTTAAAAATTCCTTGATTGCCAAGTTGTCCCAAGTTTGTAGTAAATTTAAGGGTAAAATATAACAAAAAATTCTCTCCGTGTATAGAATGTCCATCCATCCTCAGTCCTATTACTCATGCCTGAGCGTGGTGACTTCTCTTCATATACATGTGTTGCGCACGTGGATTATACACATGATATATGGAACCTACAGTTTAACGCCGATTTCGAACGGCAATTTTTAGAGAAGTTTTCTTGGCAGACATACTCTCGGTGGTTTGCCATTGCCTGCCGAGAGGAGAACGAGCGAATAAAATTTTCTAGCTCTACCGGGAATCGAACCCGGGACCTTTGGTTCAATAGACCAGTGCGCTGTCTACTAGGCCACGCTCGTTCTCAACGTATAGAATGTACAAGAACATTATTACAAATATTAATAATAATTAGTTTATAAAAATAAACAATTTTGTAACTTGCTAGTGATGAATAACAATGTATTTCAATTTTTTCGATTTAACTGGCAAACGGGTTTCGTACAATCACGACGTTTCGACAATTAATTTATAATTATCTAGATAAAAAATCTTTTACTTACACAAACAATTCTTATGTTTTACTAGATTTTTCGCCGTTTGTCTGATTTCGATGCTGCGATAAAAACATTTGCAGGCCTAAACAAAATTTCTTCTACGCGTGGTCCAAAACTTTCACTGGCTTCTTTCAATACCAAATAAAGAGGTGATTGTAACTGTCCGCTTGCAGAAATTGTAGGCATAATAGTGTAGCTGTGTGTCATTGCTGATTGTGATTGAACTACACTTTCGACTGTTTTAACACCTTGTATCGTCAACAGTTTTGCCTGAATGTACTTCCAAAATAAATCTACTTTTGCCTGCATTATATATATTTTGTATATCAAAAAGATCTATAAATGATTTTACAGAGCTTATGAATTCTTGGCACGCAATTTGTAATTGTTCTTGATTTGTCTTGGATAAACGGTTTATAAACTTTGTTATTTTTCTTGACACTATTCCGTGCTTTCTTTTAAAATTTAATATCCACGTTGCTCCTGCTTTAAAATGAGAAAGATTAATTTCTTCTTTTACTTCTAGCGCTTATCGTCGCAGATCTAAATCATGAATAATGCTGTTTTTGTCGTTAGCGTCTTTGAATTTGTTCAAGACGTATTCAGAAATATGTAATAGTTTTTCTCTATGAGTACCTCTTTGTAGGGAGAGTTCCCATTTATACAGCTGCGACAAGGACTTTATCTTTCTAAAGCGATGTTATACTATTAATAAAGTGTAACGTCTCTTTTTTCCACTTTTCCACAATTCAACAGCTCTTCGTTTCTAGTTATTATTTACAATATTTCGTATTCTTCCGATGTACAACTATCTTCTCTCTCATCTTCATCTTCTTCAAGTTCTTCTACTTCTTCTATTTCGTCAGCTGCGACAAATTCTGCATCAAATAAGTTTAAGTCCCAATAATTCTCAAATTCTAACGTAATGTCGGTTTGCATAGCAAATGATATGTCATTCATTGAATTTTGTATAATATTCTTCATAGTATGTAATTCGATTTCTTTATCATTTATGGTGTTTTTGGAAGATTTGAAATTTGGAATGAAATCATTAACAGATTGAGAACATTTGCAGGATTTACACGTAACATTTTAGTTTGTTAAACTAAAAACAGATACTTTTTCTGAATTATAAAACTTTTAAAAATTTTTTACACTTGAATGAATCGTTAAACTTGTTGGTACTTTATACTAAAACTATGCTCAATATTTCCGATTTATATAGAGCCTTATCATCGGCGGCCTTATCATCTTATTTATATCTTTTTTATATCAGAATCTTCCGAATATGGAAAATTACTGCAAAATATTGCGTCTAATCGCAATGCAGAGTAATCACGTACGTTGCACGTGAGGATATTTTGCAGTAATTTTTCATATTCAGAAGATTCTGGTATAAACAAGATATAAATAAAATGATAAGACTCTATATACGTCGGAAATATTGCGCGTAGTTTTAGTATAAATCATCAACCACGAAAGTAATGCACGCTGTCCGTCACATATCCCTCACTCGTATAACTATTAAGGTTTATTTTGTTTACTTACGACAATTATGTGCAATTTTTTATAATAACCTTTCGTAAATTAAGGAATGGAAAAACACGTTCAATAAAGAAAATAACCGTGACTTCTATACACAAAATAAAAACAAAACCAAATAAATGATAAAATAAAATTAATATTTTATATAAAGTTAATAATTTATCGCAAATTAAATTCAGCGAATTGTAATAAAACGAACTTAACTATTTAATTGTGTAAATTAAATTGACAAAGAAATCTCGCCTGAGAAACTGTAATATATAATATTATATAAAACAAACACATACACACACAGGTGAATAAATTTAGACATTTTTAGTGGGCACTAAAATTATTACATTATTTAAAAAATTATAAGTACGTTCAGAATAAAAGTATCTTTATTTTATAATATTAAATAACGCAACAGATATTCTTTTATACAAGAAATGCAAAAAAATTAATTTAAAAACAATTATTACTTGCGGTTAAATGTATAAATGTTCTTATTATGAAACTTTCCACACAAATAGGGGAGGGGGGTAAATCGATGAAATTAGAAATGTTCCGTTACGACCCAAAAATAGTTCTAAAGAGCGAAATTTCCTCTTATATATAGAGCAACTTTTGCTTTTCTCGATATATCTCGTAAAGTAAGTAAAACTTTTTAGAAAACATTTTTTGATATCTCAAAATATTTTTCGAGATATAATCGAGAAAAGTAAAAAGCCGCTCTATATATAGAAGATGGTTTTATCCCTCAGAATCGTTTTTAGGCAGCAACAAAAATTTCTAAATTTATCTTTTTACCCCCCTCCCCTCCAACATATGTGGAAAGTTTCATTAAAATCTGAATTTTCCACTTCGCGAGGTTTCCTTATGAGTTTATGTTTTCCTTAGTGGTTTGCCAGCTTAATTTTACGTTAGATTTTAATATTGAAATGTCATTTGGGATAAAATGATTCCTCCATGGATGTACAAAACAATCCCAGGATTATTTTAACCCAACCTATTTGTGTTAGGTGATTATTCTTGTGACTTTTGTATCTCCAATTCCTTTGGTAAATAATTTTATTGTATAATTCTATAATTTTTTATTTCATTTTCTTTATTTTATTCTTTTATAATTTTTATTTACTCGACAATCATAGTTTTATCTAATGTTCAAAATTTTTAATTGAATGTGCAATTTCGAGAAGGTACATCTCTGAAAATTAAAATTTTTCAGGAATGAAAAAAAATGATTTTTTGAACTATTGTACCCAGTGATACAAAACTTTACAATTTGCATTTTAGGGTCAAATCACAATTAAAAAAAAAAAATATTTTTAAGGTATTGTTATATGATTTTTTTGCCTATTTTATTTTCGAGATGTGCCCTTTTCGCAATTCATGGAAAAAGTTTTTATAAATTAATAATAATTTTATAAAAATGTATAAAATCAGAGGATTCTACAGTAAAACAACAAGGTACAATAGAAAAACATGTGTATTAATTGACAAATACTAGCTGACAATGAGTATGACAAGAAAAATACACAGAGAAATAGAATATTTTTTATTTGAAAATATCTTTTGTTTCAACGTGGAAATCTTAAAATGAGGATATTGCGTTAAACTTACTTGAGAATATTTGCTTGAAGAAAACTTGCTTGAATGAAGTCATAGTGCAACCGAGATAAAAATGTTGAAATAAAAAGTTGAAATTTATATAAGAAGATTATAGTGATCTTGCTTATATATGAAACAATCTATATCTTTTTATAAGAATTCCAACGTTTTATTTCATTTTTTCTTGGTTGCACTATATAGTGACTTCATTCAAGCAAATATTTTTCAAGTAAGTTTAACGCAATATAATCTCATTTCAAGATTTCCACGTTAAAACTAAAGATATTTTCAAATCAAGAATATTCTTTTTTCCTGTGTAGAATACAAAAATCATGTCAGAAACATTTCATGTAATTTTGTAATGTTTAGCCAAAACGACAACTATTGTTTCGTGACATCATTAGAATAATAAATTAGGGCACATGTTATACAGATGTGCTTGTTTCGAAATTATTGTTGAACAGAATTCCTGACATCGGTGTATAACTGATGCAAGTTGAGTGCCCTTTTCGCACAAAAAAATGTGCAGACGTAATTAGAATATATGTATATTAGTGAAAAAACCTATAAACCAAGAAATGTGAGATGTCCTTTTCGAAATTGCATTCAATTTAATATTGTGTTTCAATTTTAATTACGTTAATTATAATAATATATTTTTTATTATAATAAATAATGTACTAACCTATTTTTGTGTTCTTTATTCAATTTTTAATACACTGGAAAAAATGATCCTTAGGGATTATTTTGTCCACACCCCAGGGATCTTTTTGTACATCCCTGGTACCAAATAATCCCTTTACAGAATTTTGGTAAAAAAAAAAACTATCCTACCTAGCAGCATTAATTCAAAACTCTGTTCAATTAATTGTAGTTAAATAACCACTAAACCAAAAACCATTAAAGATATAAATAGAAACATATTATTATTCTATACCATTAATTGACTTCTCATCAATGTTTATTGTTTGGAACAATACTTTGTTACTGTTGCGTTCAAACCTCGAGATCCGCGAGAATTTCTAGAAAGCGAAGGAAAGGCTAGCCAGAGGTAAGGGTATGAAAAGACGCGACGTATACAGATACTTACTGTTATCTTGAGTACACGCACGGAGGCACGTGTCTCTTCTTCTTCTTTTTTCTTCATATGACTCCAATTCCCTCACTCGGGTTCAATTCGGCCACTAGTCGTCAGATCTAATCCAGACTCGAGCAACGAAGTCCAAGCTCAGAATATTTGAAAGATTCAATCCAAACTTGGAACTAATTGCATCAGCACTCTTCAAAAATTATTCAGGACAAAACACGTGTCCGCACATGTCCACATACGTCCGCGGTCTCGACGAGACTAGGCGCGTGGCGCGTGCCTCGACTGCCTCGACTGCCTCAACTGCCTCGACTGCCTCGAGTCGAACGTACTTTTCGATGGCTCCGATGGATCAACGTTCTTACGAGACGCTATGACGCTTACCGAAAGCGGTGCGATCGTCGGTCCTATTTCAGGTCAAGAATTCCCTATTACCTAGGATCGGACCATGTGCGACTTGAGGGTGTAAGGAGCTGAAAGGGCGAGGTCTTAACTTAAGAAATATTTTAAGTTTTTACAATCAATTCGAACATTAATTATAAAAAAGAGAAAATCAAATAGTACAGATTGAGAGTCAGGAAAATTAAAATATAGACGGTGTGTGTGCGTGTATGTGTGTATGAATGGGATATCCGCGAGTGTTAAGCCCCTTGCACAATGCCAGGCAACAGGCAATAGGAACAAGAAATAACCAAAAAATCGTTAATTACAACCTAAAAAATTCAAATACTATGATGGGTTGGCAACAGGCAATAGACACAGAATTTCCAACGTGACGGAAACTTTGTGTTTATTGCCGGTGTCACTGTTTATTCTGCATTTATACATAATTTCTTATTTCTATTCCCTGTTCCTATTGCCTATTAGTCCAGTCATTATGTACAAAAAAACGGATTATAAAAGACATAATTCTGACCCAGGATTTTTCTTTTGGGGGGTGTTGGGAGGCTCAAGAAAAGCTGAATCACAAGTTTTTGACCTGTTTTCCGCTTGCTTTTTTTTACGGGAGTAAAAAATGTGAAAAAAATGCTCAATTTTTCCTTTTCTCGTTCGATATCTCGAAAACTATCGATCGTACGCCAAAATATCATTGAACGTAACTTGTAGAGCGGGAAAAATCCTATAAAAAACACTTATTATGGTGGCTATTTGAGGCGCCTCTACAAGGCGTAATTTTCAACGAAATGAAATAAATAACAAATAAAAATTGTAGGTTTTTTTACGCTCTACAATTTTCATTTGAAGCATTTTTATAATTTCGGACGACAATAATAAGTAAAAAGAAAAAAACTAAATAAATACTTTTTTATTTCCCTTTTTCGTTCGATGTCTCGAAAACAATCGATCATACGTAAAAATGTCATACAACATAATTTGTAGAGCGTAAAAAAAGCTTTAAAATGAGCTCCAATTAGAAACCGAGTTATCGCAGAAAAACCATTTTTCACATTTTTTACTCCCGTAAAAAAAGCAAGCGAGAAACAGAGGTCGAAAACTTCCAGTTAAGCTTTTCTTGATCCCTCCAACACCCCCCAAAAGAAAAATCCTGGATCAGAGAATTATGTCTTTTTTAAATGTACATAGTGACTGGACTATATTGTCTAGCATTGTGCAAGGGGCTTTACATTATGCGGAGGGGTTCGGGCAAGATTCTCATGGAGAAAGAATCTATGTAAAAATTAATATCCTGACCGCCAAAAATATATTTGTGTTTTAAATTATTTTTTGCATAGAAATGCTGAATGTGTGTGTGTGTGTGTTTCGAATCAATTAAACTAAATCGCAACTAAAGAAATTAAAATAAAAATAGAAATAAAAGTGTCGCGCTTAAATGTATACAATTATACGTTATGAATCTGCGGTAACCGAAATAAAATTTGAGAAATAAAATCCGAGGATCCGAGAATTCGATAGACTTTTTGTAGGAAAAGGTAGAGATGCGAGAGAAAATTTGAGGGACTTAATACTTGCTAGTTTTTAGCGTTTTCTTCTCTCGACGGAGTTTCAAGATCTCGGGGTTCTGTGGCTCGACAATGGTTTCCGTCGGCAGGGTGATTTCGTGTTGAGACTTGACGCGTACAGAGTTGAGTTTGATTGGAAAGAAAAGTCAACAAGACGCGTCGAGACTGGCAGTGATGGTACTTTCAAACTGTGTTTCGAATTACGTTGCAAACTGTTGTCGTACTGTTTCCGAACTGCGTCATACTGGAAGTGGAGTCACGGTTTTTATAGGAATTTAAGGGGGCGGGTTTAATCTTTAGGATGATTTTAATTGGTAGAGTTTTCTTTTGATTGTGACATAGATTTCGGCTTTCCGCCTATCTCTTGACGAGTTACTGAAAAATCGTTATTATCTCTGATGCAATTTCTATTTAGTGGTTATCCATTGGCCAGTTTATTTTAAAATTCTTATAACCCTGCTCTTTGATTGTGAAAGCTAATATCCCTCAGTGTCTTATCGGTATCAATTATTGTGAAGCGTGGATCTGAGCCCTGAGGTCAACTTCCGTGTTCCTAAACAGATGACACATGTGGACGTTTTGATGTTGATAGATATGACAGAGTGCGTCTATTTAAAAAAGCACGAGATCAATGCGACCTTTTAGCCGCGTGATTCAAGAGTTCACTCAAGATCCTTATGGTGTTTTAATTTATGGTGACCCATTCCCCGTTAAGATAATTGCATTTCCGTTGCCCCATTTCGTCGGGTTTACATCAACTCGCCAATCGATAGCCGCTGTTTATGATTTCCTGTTTCTTAGAATAAGAGTACTTCCACGAAAGAAAGAAATCGTGGAGTCCATAGGACGTAACATTGCTTTCTAGTCTTTTTTTTTGCTTTATTCTAGTTCACGTGATAGCCACACATGTGAAGAATATATAGGCCAGTCAAATTAGACGTCAAATAGTTCAATTAATCTTCCCAGGTCGCAACCACCATGAATCGCTTTGATTTGAGGTGCTATAAATGGGATTTATTTTGCTTCGCAAAATGAACGCGGAATAAAAAGTTATTAACAGTTTTATGAACAAAAAACACGATTTTTTATATTTTTTCTCAAATATCTCGAAAACTAAGCAAGATAGGGTAACTAACTATACGTACCTTTTTTGTAGAGCGTAAAATTATCTACAATAATGATCTGAACAACATATTTATCGTAAAGTCAGTCGTTTAGCGCCGTCAAAGTCCGAGACTCGGATACCAAAAACCTTTGATTTCATCGTTTTTTTGATGTTGCGCCGGTATTTTTTTTCGTCATTTAAAATGAAATTAAAAATCCCAAAAAAATCACACATTATCTGAGAACTACAAAGAATACTTTTCATGATGCAATCGATTTTTTAGACCCTTTTTCTTTAGTTTGTAGCTATGTAATCAAAACATTTTGGTTTTTTGGAGTAGTCTTATAGCGAATTCGGGCGCTTGCACTAGTGCACACTGAGTGCGCACTAAGGCTTGTTTTTTCTTAATCAATTGTTATTATTTACAGATTATCTTAAATACTTCTTAGTCTGTAAAATGATTTGTACAGCATTCATATAGATATTACAGATTGTTTTATTGGCTAAAAAGTTTTTAAATGTGTATTTAAATGACTTTAAATATAAGAATAGATTATAAAAGCAAGCCTTAGTGCGCACTCAGTGTGCACTAGTGCAAGCGCCCGAATTCGCTATTAGTTTCTCGCTGTTTTCAGGCCTTAGAATTTACTTGAGACGAATTTTATCATATGCATCTTGTTGTGGACGAAATTTGCAACAAAAAAGGACCCTTGTATTTTTTTCGTACGACAAATGCTGATTTTTTTATTGACGCGCAAAGTTATCCAATATTGCGCACAGGATCGAATAACGCTTCACTTTGTGCGTACTAAAATGTTAATAAAGAAACCTATACAAACAAAAAATTGATCGGGTCAACAATTTCTTTTTAAAAAATTTCAAAAAATCCCCTATTTTTGAGCGCTTGCAACTTGAAAATAACGATAATAAGAGGTTTTATTTCGACTCAATTGGCTATTATATAAAGTTGACACAAACGTTACGACGTTTCGATCCTTGTTTCGGATCCTTATCAAGCAGTCTACAAAGCAATTGGTCTAAAAGGCCATAATTAAAGTCATATTTTAAAATTAATGGAGCAAAGTTAAAAGCAATACCTCACAAAAATCTAAGTAACAAGTGATAGACGTAATCTTTGTATTTCGAAAAATCTCGAAAAAACCTAAGCAGTAGTATCTTTACCTCGAAAAAACCGAAGTAACAAGTGGTAGACGTAATCTTTGTATCTCCAAAAATCTCGAAAAAACCTAAGCAGTAGTATTTTTATTTCTAAAAAATTATTACTCAAGTGATTATTTTACAATTACAAAAAAGAAATGATATCTCTTTTTAAATTACAGCGCCAATTACAGAGAACATTTTTCGAGATCGAGGTATAATATTACCACACTGCTTTTCTTCAATTAGAATAAAAGATTGAATCATGAAGAATTACACAGAGGTAACAATACAAAATACAAATATTTTATTAAAATATTTAAACCCAACAAGGGAATACAAGGTATTTAAATACAAAGTTTATATATGTATTTTAAAAGATTTAATCGCATCGCAAAGAATTACAGAGGTAACAGTACAAAAAATAAAAATATTTTATTCAAATACATAAATTATTCTTGTCAAAAAACTTGGCGCTGCTAGAGGGAGAAAGAGAGAGAGAGAGAGACACCTTTTATCCTATACTTAATCATAAGCCGCATTATTCAAGAGAAAGAGAGACCTTTTACAAATGTAAATATTACTTATTCTATACTTATTCTATACTTAATTTTAATCGCTTTAAAAATATAAACTTATCCTAACTTATCCTATACTTAATCATAAGCCGCATTATTCACCGTCACACACACACACACACACACACACACACACACACACACACACACACACACACACATCACCCACATTCACTCGCTCGCACATACACACCAGGCTGACCTAATTTTGAGGTCTAGCAGCGCCAAGTTTTTTGACAAGAAAAATTTATGTATTTGAATAAAATATTTTTATTTTTTGTACTGTTACCTCTGTAATTCTTTGCGATGCGATTAAATCTTTTAAAATACATATATAAACTTTGTATTTAAATACCTTGTATTCCCTTGTTAGGTTTAAATATTTTAATAAAATATTTGTATTTTGTACTGTTACCTCTGTGTAATTCTTCATGATTCAATCTTTTATTCTAATTGAAGAAAAGCAGTGTGGTAATATTATACCTCGATCTCGAAAAATGTTCTCTGTAATTGGCGCTGTAATTTAAAAAGAGATATCATTTCTTTTTTGTAATTGTAAAATAATCACTTGAGTAATAATTTTTTAGAAATAAAAATACTACTCCTTAGGTTTTTTCGAGATTTTTGGAGATACAAAGATTACGTCTACCACTTGTTACTTCGGTTTTTTCGAGATAAAGATACTACTGCTTAGGTTTTTTCGAGATTTTTCGAGATACATACAAAGATTACGTCTACCACTTGTTACTTCGGTTTTTTCAAGGTAAAGATACTACTGCTTAGGTTTTTTCGAGATTTTTCGAAATACAAAGATTACGTCTATCACTTGTTATTTAGATTTTTGTGAGGTATAATACTACCACTATTTTTTTTTCGAGGTAACAACATACACACTACTATGCGTGTACTTGGCGCCTTTCTTTACCTTTTTTTTAAAAAAGGTAATTTTGTACAGATATCACGCTTTTTTGTAGTATTACGCATTGTATAAACTATATGTACATAGTGTTATTTCGAGGTATTAATAATACGACATAATCTTTTTAATCATGAAACTTACAAACTAACAGAAAAAGATTCGTATCCTAAATGCTAATAATTTTTTTAATAATACTGAAAATATATAAATAAAAATATATATAATATCTAAATAATAACATAATTAATGATATACAAGAGCTTTTGTCGCGCATATCGATTTTCAATAATGAATAGATATTGTAACAAATACGTTTTACGTTCATTCAAAAACAAATTATGTGTACACATAATAAAAATTGTATGAATTAAAATTATGTGTATACACATAATAAAAATGCGGAATTATTTTTATGTCAGACATAATTTTAATTCATCCAATTTTTATTCTAGACATAATTTTAATTTGTCCAGTTTTTATTATGTCTAGACATAATTTTAATTCAACGAATTTTTATTATGTCATGACATAATTTTAGTTCTGCCGCTAGGAAATTTTTAAGTCGATTCTTATGAATTAAGCTTGAATTCGATGTCTAGGTATCCCAGGTTGCCGATAACGGGTTACAAATAATGCGCTCCATAGTTTTTGGTGTCCAGGTGTAATAATACGTTGAATTCGATGTCTAGGTGTCCCACGTTGCCGATGACGAGATCCACATAGTGCGCTCCGTAGTTTTCGGTGTCTACGTGTATTAATACCTCAAATTTGATATCTACGTGTCCTACATTCGGATTTAAAGTTCCAAAAACTACGGAGCGCACTATGTGGATCCCGTCATCGGCAACCTGGGACACGTGGACATCGAATTTAAGGAATTAATACACGTAGACACCGAAAACTACGGAGCTCACTATCTAGACATCGTCATCGGCAACCTGGGACACCTAGAAATCGAATTCAAGGTATTAATACACGTAGACACCGAAAACTACCGAGCTCATTATCTAGACATCGTCATCGGCAACCTGGGACACCTAGACATTGCATTCAACGTACGATTACACCTGGACATAAAAAACTATGAAGCGCACTATCTGAATCCCGTCATCGGCAACCTGGGACACGTGGACATCGAATTCAAGGTATTAATACACATAGACACCGAAAACTACGGAGCGCACTATGTGGACCTCGTCATCGGCAACTTGGGACACCTAGACATCGAATTCAACGTACGATTACACCTGGACACCGAAAACTATGAAGCGCACTATCTGGATCCCGTCATCGGCAACCTGGGACACGTGGACATCGAATTCAAGGTATTAATACACGTAGACACCGAAAACTACGGAGCGCACTATGTGGACCTCGTCATCGGCAACTTGGGACACCTAGACATCGAATTCAACGTACGATTACACCTGGACACCGAAAACTATGAAGCGCACTATCTGGATCCCGTCATCGGCAACCTGGGACACCTAGACATCGCGTTCAACGTATTATTACACCTGGACACCGAAAACTACGGAGCTCACTATCTAGACATCGTCATCGGCAACCTGGGACACGTGGACATCGAATTTAAGGTATTAATACACGTGAACACCGAAAACTACGGAGCGCACTATTTAGACATCGTCATCGGCAACCTGGGACACGTGGACATCGAATTCAAGGTATTAATATACGTAGACACCGAAAACTACGGAGCGCACTATGTGGACCTCGTCATCGGCAACCTGGAACACGTAGACATCGAATTCAACGTATTATTACACATGGACACCGAAAACTACGAAGCGCACTATGTGGACCTCGTCATCGGCAACCTGGGACACCTAGAAATCGAATTCAAGGTATTAATACACGTAGACACCGAAAACTACGGAGCGCACTATGTGGACCTCGTCATCGGCAACTTGGGACACCTAGACATCGAATTCAACGTACGATTACACCTGGACACCGAAAACTATGAAGCGCACTATCTGGATCCCGTCATCGGCAACCTGGGACACGTGGACATCGAATTCAAGGTATTAATACACGTAGACACCGAAAACTACGGAGCGCACTATGTGGACCTCGTCATCGGCAACTTGGGACACCTAGACATCGAATTCAACGTACGATTACACCTGGACACCGAAAACTATGAAGCGCACTATCTGGATCCCGTCATCGGCAACCTGGGACACCTAGACATCGCGTTCAACGTATTATTACACCTGGACACCGAAAACTACGGAGCTCACTATCTAGACATCGTCATCGGCAACCTGGGACACGTGGACATCGAATTTAAGGTATTAATACACGTGAACACCGAAAACTACGGAGCGCACTATTTAGACATCGTCATCGGCAACCTGGGACACGTGGACATCGAATTCAAGGTATTAATATACGTAGACACCGAAAACTACGGAGCGCACTATGTGGACCTCGTCATCGGCAACCTGGAACACGTAGACATCGAATTCAACGTATTATTACACATGGACACCGAAAACTACGAAGCGCACTATGTGGACCTCGTCATCGGCAACCTGGGACACCTAGAAATCGAATTCAAGGTATTAATACACGTAGACACCGAAAACTACGGAGCTCACTATCTAGACATCGTCATCGGCAACCTGGGACACCTAGACGTCGCATTCAACGTACGATTACACCTGGACACCGAAAACTATGAAGCGCACTATCTGGATCCCGTCATCGGCAACCTGGAACACGTGGACATCGAATTCAAGGTATTAATACACGTAGACACCGAAAACTACGGAGCGCACTATGTGGACCTCGTCATCGGCAACCTGGAACACGTAGACATCGAATTCAACGTATTATTACACCTGGACACCGAAAACTATGAAGCGCACTATCTGTATCTCGTCATCGGCAACCTGGGATACCTAAATATCGAATTCAAGCTTGATTCATAAGAATCAATATATATTATATATATACTTAATTTAACTAAATAGAAATCTTTCTTCTGACCGATAAGTTTATCGACCTTTAATAATTTACCTACTAGATCGTTCGAAATACGCGCGCGATATCGAAACTGGCGATACCTGCGCCGCCAGTGTCGAAAAAGTGAAAGGGACATTTTCTCTGATCACGTGATATGGCATGAGAGACGGTCGACGTGGAAGAAGAAGAAGAAGAAGAAGTATCTTAAAAATAAATTTTCCCATTTGGACTTTGCGTCGCAATATCTCCGCTCGTAGGGCACGTAGCGGAATATTTAGAACTTGATCCGTTCACTCGTTATCGAGATCTCAACATCTCGGGTACTCGCAACCCGTCGCGTCGCGTAAAAGAGTCACGGTGCGGTCTCGCTCCGCGTGTACTTGGCGCGAGACACTACCGTGTCTCTTGATATAATACCTACTAATAAAAAAGAACCATCATTTTTACGTTAAACCCATGAAGATTTTTACTGAAAAAATCATAAGTATATAAAGATGTAGAATGTCGATGGTAATGATTTGAATTGATGCAGTATATATGCGCAAATTAAAACCATTATATGTCGTTATAACTAACATTGAATAGACGGACGGGATTTAAGGCTCCTGTTCACTCACTGCAGCCATCTTGGATTGATGACGTCAGAAGCGAGAAAATCATGAAAATATATCATGAAAATTCTTGCGATTTACACTAAAATAAAAATGCTTTTTAATAAAATATCATCTGTAAACGATAAAATAGATTTGTAAAATACACCGAAACATCCCCTTTTATATAGTAATCCACATTTGTCGAAGTGAATGTTGCCTAATCAAGAACGAAAACAAGCCGTTTGACAGCTGCCGAATTGAAATAAGTATTTGCTTGCACGTATTAAATCACGATAAAGTGGATATCTTCGGTGTATTTTAACACTATCACAATATTTTTAAATGTAAAAACACTGCACTAAAATGAAGAAAACGTTGTAAATCGCAAGGATAATTTTGCTTTGACGTGTCATTTTTCACGCCTTATAGTTCACAGTTTTGTCAAGTGTGACGCTGTCTGTGCGAAAACGCGGAGTTGGCTCGCGAGCCAGCAGGAGCCTTAATAAATAAATTGAAGAACATCAGAAGGTTGTGAACATAAACATTGGTCGAACGAGAAACAAATCAAGCGATCGCCATAACATTGTCATAAATGGGATTCAAATTGTCTGTGTTTTTTTGAAGATTGATCGTATCGGTCTGTCTTTTTATGAAAAATGTCTTGGCTATTTCACATATAGTATTATCAACAATGGACCAGTCGAAATCGTGCCCATATGTAACGCTATGCTTGCTGATCACAGAGTGTGGTTACTGTCAACTTTTTTAATGTTGTTACAATGTTTTTTTATGCGTGTTTGTAAATGACGTTTAGTCTGTCCTATATACGAAGCGTTACAATCATCGCAATTGATCCTATAAACCAGTTCAGTAGAGTGATCCATATCGAGTCTGTCTTTACCTCTCCTAATAATTAATGAGTATAATGACATCAAGTTTTTTAGGTATAGTATAAACTGCGTCCAGACCTACTTTATTTAATATGAGACGAATGTCGTCGCTAAGTCCCTTTTAATATACGGTAATGCTACATAATTGCGTGCATCAATAAAAGTTACGTTGTTTCAGCTAACATTATCATCACGCATGTATATTGGAGCTTTTTTAATCTAACATTAATGTGTATACTTATGACCTGTTAATAACGCTATCGCAATACGCCATTTCGGATAAAATAGCAAAGTATTTACCTCGCATTACTCCACATTACCTCCATTACTGACGATCGCATTTGTTACGGTATGTTCAACTTAACGCTCATTCGTCCTTGTTTAACATTTGACAAACAACAAGGATGAAATGATAGCGTTGCGAGCGTTAAGTGGAACGCATCCATAGGCTGCGTCCCTATATTCTCAGATTCTCAGAAAGGAATTAAATTCATATTCTCCAGATGTGAATTTAATTCCTTGTTTATTTAACCTTCCATTGGAGACAATTACAATAACTGTGGCTCCTTGATTTGGCGATGGTTTCTGGTAGTATTTTTTACGCTGAACAAAAAATTATATTGGGATATTAACTCGTGACGTCACGAGTTAATATCCCAATAGGTTTTATAGGATTAACTGCTTTAGTTTTTGAGATATACAATGTTAAAATTAAAAATAAAAGGACGATTACAATAACTTTGGACTCTTGAAATGTGTGGTTTTCAGAGGTATTTTTAACGAGACACACGGAAAAAATAGTAAAAAAATTCTATGATAAAAATATTTGTCTCTATTTCCAAATTTTTTTATTTCAAGTTTTTAGAAATAGGCTTGGAGTTAGATTAGTTTTTTTATGCGGGGGATGGGCTCCGCCACAAGCGAATTAAGATTTACGTTCAAAAAACGTAAACAACGCAAGACATTAGGCTGAGATGATCCATCCCACCTCACCCTGGCTTATAGGGCGAAACAAGGTTTATTATTGTACGGATCGGGTTTTCAACTTTCCATGCAAACCAAGGTCCACCCCACCCACCCCTGCTTGCTGCCTACATGTGTACTGTCTATACACACTATTAAAGTATTATTTAAAAATTCATATGATTTATTTTTAACTTTAACACTGTATATCTCAAAAACTATAGCAGTTAGCTCTATAAGACCTATATAATTTTTTGTTCAGCGTAAAAAATACTACCAGAAACCATCATCAAATCAAAAGGCCACAGTTCTCGTAATCGTGTTTTCCATTGCCCTCGTACAAAACAAATGTTCACATTTAATTTTTTTTAATTGAATAGATGTGGCATAAAAGTTGACTTCGAAATTTTTTGACTTTTTTCGCTTACAACCTTATAGATTTGCATAATTGTTTTAAAAAATATTGTTAGTACAATTTTTAATTAGATTAGACTTTGAAAGTATTAACGCGCGATATATCTGACAAAGTATTATGTTGTGAGATAATTTATAAATCAATATATTCTTTATAATAATTTGTGGAAGTCCGGAAGGTATTTAATATTGCATTATAAGCTTTTTTATATATTTTTAATCTTCGATTATTATCATTCTATTATCATACAATTGTCTAGCTATTTAATCTTTCCCGCAGGCTTTAAATTAAGATAACAAGACAGATAACAAGATAACAAGATAAAAAAATGGCAGCTGATTTGAGATATTATAAAAAAGGTTTCCTCTCCAATTTTGATGAGCTTCCAATATGTTGTTCTCTAGACAAAAAACAAAAATAAGAAACACGTATTTTTTTATACGTGCCCAATCACATATGTTTAAGGGAAAACACTTCTTTGAAAAGAATCGGTTTTTCTCTTTCGAGTTGAATATCTCCGAAACTATTATATAAAAGATAAGAAAAAATGGTAAAATAGAAATTGAATAGTTTAAAGAATGTCTTAATTTTTTTTTTATTTGTTTTAATATCTACCATTAAACATTTTTTCAAAATTTTGAAATGTTTCATCACCAAATAAAAGATTATCTTTTTTTACGAATTCTATATATAATAAAATTATTTCTCGAAAAACTATTTTTGAGAAATAATTACAAACGCCTCTGTACACACGCTATCCTTGTCCGCTTATGAGCTCGATTTTTTACACAACACGTTCTGTTCGCATCTTCTTATCGAAGGTGACGGTGATAAATACATTTGAAAAACATTATAGGAGAGACTGGGGCTATTCGTGACACATTTTTGTTTCAAATTTTTTTCTCGCGTCATATAAATGTTTAAAAAATTTTTATTAGTGCAATGTAATTGTCCATCTTTCTAGTTTAAAAGAAAAAAAATATGTAGGTTTTTCTCTCACGAGTCTCGAAATATATCAAGAAATGTATCGCTATGTCATGTGTCACGAATTGCCCCGAAGCCGGGATAATTCGTGACAAACCACGGGATAATCCGTAACACTTTCTCTGATTGAACAAACTATATAGATTTCTTTCGTTTTTGCAATTTTTATCTATTTTATACTTTGAAAAAGCCTTTATTTGTCAGAATTTACATATTATATGTATAAAAAATTATGAGGAAAAATGTAACGCCTGCTCCATTAATTGCCTTCATTGCTTACATTCGAGTACGGGAAACCACTTCTCGAAGGCGTCCACGGCCCCTGCAAATTGGTTTTTCCTTTGAATAACGCTTATTTGTGGCGTTTTTGGTTGCTCCGATTGCTCGTGTCACGAAATGCCCCGGCGTGATTTTTCCTTATTCATGATCCGTGACTTACAGATAAAAAAGAATTCCATAAAATCTACTCATGCATTATGCTTAGTGAAGTCGAGTGACTGAATACAACTTACCGTTTCGGATCTCTTATTATTTTATTCAGCAAGAAAACAAATTTTCGGGATTTGAAAAAATTTACTTTGAGCACTTGAAATCAAACTTTTTGTCACTGACAATGAGAGAGAAAAATGGTTGACACGCAAATGCCATTCCGTTGGTATCCTAGAGGACACTAAGAAACATATGTGATTGATATTACAGGTTGCTAGCAGCAAGCACTTTAAAGTTAGGCCCGCGACAAAATTTCAGCAGTGTCACGAATAGCCCCGGTCTCCATGGAGGGATAAAAGCCATAGTAGTGTAAGTCAAAATTTTTAAAATATTGACTCGTGTGCATAGATGCAATTTATATGGGGCATTTCATGCCAAATCACCGAGGATTTTCCTCGACCATTTTTAATTTGGCGAAAATTTTTTTGTATTTTTACTAAATGAAAGTAACTTCCATGACTTTTTTATTTTTTTTTTAGATTTTTATCTCTACCCATACTTCAGTTATGGATTTTTTCAAAAATATGCAGTTCAAAATTTTAAGTGCCTGTAATTTAAAAAAAAAAAAAGATTGTAAAAAATAAGATAATCTTCTTTTTCGATTTTTACTGTACTTTTCGAAGAAAATATCGAAAAAATTTTTAATGGACAATATATGACTGTTTTTTTCTTTGATTTAAGTAAAAAATAATGGGTGACGGATGGTCTGGTAAGTAGAACGCCAGATTCGTAAACCGGATTCGAATCCCGTTAGGCTACTGAAAAATTTTTCAGCAAAAATGCCGTCTCCCATCTAGCGGAGAGAGGTAACTCTGGATGGGAAAACTGGGCTCTGTCTTTTGGAGAAGACGTTAAGCAGTTGGTCCACCCATAGCCGTCGGCGTCGTCCGCTATGAGATATTTCAGTGCTTGTTGCTTCCACGCCGATTTCGCCGATGTCGGCTACCTAAGTATGGCTAGCAACCAGCTTAGGGAATTAAATTGCTCACTCGGTCCTCCAGGATGGGGATTTTGGCAATGAGCCAGCGACCCATTACTTGTAAAAATTAACAAAGTGCTAAAAAACCCAGTTTTCCAGGTCAGGAAGGGCTGGAAACTGGGAACCAGAAAGCGAAAGATGCTATAACACCGAAGATATATATATATATATATATATATATATATATATATATATATATATATATGTAGTATTAAGTTTAAAATAAACTTTTAAATTTGATATCTACTATTTGCTCGTTATTATTGGCCTTTTCCCATTTTTTCCATTTTTCCATTGTTTGAGACACACGCGCAAGATCTTTTAATTAATGCTGTACTTATTTATTATACGCAATTGTTTGGAATGGAATAATTGCCTTTTATGATATCTCAAATCAACTGTCATCTTTTTTTCTACATTATGTTATCTTAATTTAAAGCTTGCGGGAAAGATTAAGTAGCTAGACAATTGAGAAAGCCAAAGATTAATGATAATAGAAAGATAATATATAATAATAGATAATTAAAGATTAATAATAGGGTAACCAGTATTTACGCCGCGCGGGGTTTTACGCTGCAGATGTCAGAAAAAATAGAAGGAATAAAGGTACTTGCTCGCAATTATTCTGTTATGAGCCTTTATGCCATATTGTGTTGTAATTTCAGTTCTTTACTGTTAATATTAACGAAACTGTCGTGAGTTGAATCGATTTCTCTCCGTAGTAAGAAGCGCGATCTTGTGTTACGACCTACGTAAAATGATTACTGTAGAGAATGTAAAAGATTTAATGGTTATTCCATGATACATAAGTGTGGAGGGATAGTAAATGATGTAATACAGAAAAAATACAAGTGCATAGCTCTTGTATTTTTTGTTTAACTTAATATCTTGTATATCCCTCCTGTTTAGGATATACGGCAGGGTTGGCATGCGGTATTTATGCCATAGTACAGACACTTTGTAAAACTCGAAATCTATGTGTTCTTGTTCCTTCTTTTTTTGGATCGTATAACAATAATATTTCACCCATGAATGTCATATAACCCATCCCTCTGAGATATATAGCAAATGCAAGAGTTTCTAAAAGTTTTTTTTATTAAATACAAAGAATAAATTGTTTATATTTCTATTTTTTTTATAGTAGTAGACAGTATAAAGTTTTTATTGGTATAATTCATTTGCCTTAAACTTAGTAAATAGTACTTGATAAATTAAGTTTTCCTTATATATACCCTTGAATTACCCTATATAAAAAGCTTATATAATGCAATATTAAATACCTTCCGAACTTCCACGAATTGTCATAAAGAATATATTGATTTATAAATAATCTCGCAATATAAATTTTAAATTAATAAGAATATATCTAATAATGTTTTATAAAAGATTTTTTTTATTTCACTCTATTCTTATGCTTCTTTAATATATTTAATTATATTATGCATATACAATAAATTGTATCTGAGACTAGAGTGAAATTAAAAAACAGCTTTTATAAAATATTATTAAGAGATACATTTATTATAGATACTATCGATAAAGAAGTGACATTCTTATTTATATAATTTACAGACTTTTATTATAATTACAATTATATAAACAAAATTGTAGGAAAAAATGGTAAAATAGAATAAAATAAAAATAAAAATAGCTAAAAATAAAGTTGTTAATAATATTATTATTAAGAGACAGATAACCCGATAAACATATTATTCACTGCTTAATCCTAAACAAGAAATGATAACAAAATTGAAAAATTTATTTATTGCATGTTCACTTATATTTATATTTAGATTAACTTAAAAAGTAAGCGTGCAATAAATATATTCAAATTTATAGTATTAAAAAGGAATATATGTTAGATTTCTAAATAAATTGATCAATTTATTATAATTTTCGTTTAGGATTAAATAAATAATACGTTTATAGAGTTAATAAAATTATTTTTTATTATAAAAAATGTAAGATACAGCCAGTACAAGCCGGCTAAAATAATTGGTAAAAAAGTGTAAAATTTAGAAACTCAAGTCGATATTCATGTATAACCGGTTCTTATTTTAAGACCGTCTTAAGTAATGTCTTAAAATGCTAATACGGTTCTGTGCGATTGGTTCATAACATCTTAAGATCACAAACGGTCTTATAAAGATAAGATTCTACTATAAATTAAATACCGCCCTTCAAAATTATATAATTGGCGACATCTGCCGCTGTTACGTCACAGCTCGAAAAAAAAAATGATGTAAACAGCGATATAACTTGTTATTTATCCTTTTAGCATTACTGCCTCAACGTAATGAAAAAGGCCCTCTCTTTTATTATTTCGGGAGAGTGCATACATCGACTATAATCCGGGATTAGCGAAAGGATTCGTTATTAGAACGGTGCGTGGAAAGAAAGGAAGATAAATATTTTATTCTACAGTAGAATTGTTTATTAAAAGCAGAAATAACTTGGAACTATTGATAAGTAAATATTTGCTGGAAAGCCTGTGTCAAATAAAATACAAGTTGGTAGTAGAATAAATAATGAAACTTGAAATATCTCAATCGTAAATTGAGGTCTAAAAGTAATTGAATCGAATTGTAGAATTTTTCTAAATTGAAATGGAGTCGACCTTGACAACATTCGAGGGGAAAGTTGTACAAATAATTCTTTAAGATTCGATCAATTTTTATTTTCCGAAAAATTAAAAAAATTATAAAAACCGGTTTCCAGAAAATCGATAACAAAAAATTAACCCCGAAAACATTTAGCTTACACCGAGAGCTTTCCAAAACTATATAATAAAGTATATTTTTCTTTAATACTTTTCGAGAAAAAGAAAACGTTGCATGAAAACGTTGCAAGAAAACGCTGCAAGAAAACGTTGCAGTCGTGCCCCCCAAATTTCCCCATACCCCCCGAGAAAGACGTAGTTCTACGTCAAAATGGAATTTCGAACGGCGACCGCTCTGCGGGTCAGGATGTAAGATGTAACCGATGCAACAGATGACACCAACTTTTCGATTGCGCGCCACGCTATCCTAACTTTCATGATGGGCCCGGGCACGAGAGTCCCCATTTATCGCTCCCCGGTGGACCGGTCGGCTCGTGCCATGTGGTGATCCCCCTCGTCTACGTAGAAACGATCGCCTTGACAACGACGTGTCATCGGTACACCTAATTTACGATCGCGCCGGCGCCGTTCCGTTTCGACCGGGCTTACCTTAATAGACCGAGTATTTTCGTATATGTTAATTTTTTAACTTCGGTCGAACGTTGGACCTGTGTATTTAATAAGCCTTTGAGTCCTAGACAAATTCTAGCGTGCTCCATTTTCACTTTTTAACTCTTATTTAAAGAAATAGATATAACTTTCTGTTAAATGATTGCTTTAGTAAAGCTATAGCTTAATTGTTATGCAAACCATACGTTTATAATTAAGTAGATTTTATAGTTTAGCAAAAATTTTATGACTAAAAGTAATTGTCGATGTGTTAAAACAACTAATTCCTTCATACAAGAAATCTTTAAGTTTTTATTGATACATTAGTAAAAGCATGTTTTATCTCAATGAATATATTTGATTAGAGATTTCAAGTCATTTATTTAATAAAAAGTTATCCTTATTCCGCCAAATCAATCTGTTGAGCTGTAATATATCAAGTTTTATTAGTTATAATCAGCGATTTTATGCAACTAAGATTTAGTTACTATAATTTAGAAACCTAGTTGTCTGTACATTCTAAAAAAGAAGATTTAAGTAGGTTAATCTTAGATAAGAAGGAAGATTAGAATGGATTTTATATTGTAAATAGTAAATATAGCAATTGTTAGAAAAAAGAAAAATAAAATAATAAAAAAAAATAAAATTTATAATAGAGAAAACGAAATATTCTTTATGTAACTCGAATAGGATTAGTTTTAAGTGTCGTTAGATATGTAGCAATGGGCAAAAACTCGACAACTGCGCAATAACACAAAAGAAAATGATAAAGCAATGTCGTATACATATATTAGTGCATATATTTTTCACCTGCTAAGGGCTTTACAACAAAAACTCTCGCCCATTTTATTAAGTGGTTTTGAATTATGAACACACACACTTGACTTCTATATTTGTAGAGGAGGTTGATAGAAATAATAATAACGTAGTCTCAAGTTTAAACAGTGAGAAGTAATTTTCGCATATTACCATATGTAATATTAGTTAATTGGCACTAAAAACTTTGCACTATTTAACTGAAATCTTATAATATCACTAATTTTATATAAAATAATATTCCGTCTTTCAGAAAGAGACGTTAAGCCGTTGGTCCAAAGGGTTAAAGTGAGAGGAGAAGGATAGTATTGGTAGTAGATTGCGAACTCTGCGGGGATATGCAATAAATTATTTATAAAATAATATATTTTATAATATCGTCCATAATTCCTTGCGCTAAGAGCACCTTCCCGTGGTGACGGCAGTAACGAACAAACTTATTAATTTGTTCAGTTAAGGACGTTCTCTCGTCCTTATACTAGAGAAAATCGATTTTCTTAGGATTTTCTTGAAACTGTGAATATACGTTAATTTAGGTGTGCTTTATGCGTGGTATAAATTTCAGTACCTCTTTCGGTATTAAAAATAAAGATACTGAGCCTCAAAGTTTACAAACAAATTTAAAATTTAATTTTTTTAGTTTTGGCATTTTTTCCTTATAGAACTCGACGACAGGAGCAACTTTGGTCCTCTTGGCCAACCTCGTATCTCTTACCGTTTGGCCTGGAAAACCTTTTCATTAGTAAAAGTTGAAACTTTGAGGCTCAGTATCTTTATTTTTTATACCGGAAGAGGTACTGAAATTTATACCACGCATAAAGCACACCTAAATTAACGTATATTCACAATTTTCAAGAAAATCCTAAGAAAATCGATTTTCTTTAGTATAAGGACGAGAGAACGTCCTTAAGTCAGGCCTAGCTGCGGCCGATTTGCTCTTTTCGGCCGAAAGACAAAAAACACTCAAACGCAAGAATTAAGCTGCCATCAGAGCATATTGAAAATGTTTTTACATTATTTTCTGACAGTTCTGACAGTGAAGATAATAATGAATAGGTATTAAGACTGGTAATTAAACCGGTCATAACTGTTTCCACCCATCGTCCCTAGACTTATTTTTCTACGCAGAAAAAAAGAAGTATCAAAATAACACTGACATAGTTGTATATACACAAGAATATATAATCTTCTTATAAGAATTTCAACTTTTTATTTCAACTTTTTTTCTTGATTGAACCATATGAAACTTTGTTTAATTATATAAATGACTTCATTTAAGCCAATTTTCTTCGTTTAACGCAATATAATCTCATTTTAAGATTATATATTCTTGCGTATATACAAGTATATCAGTATTGACTTGACACTTTTCTTCTTTCTGTGTAGTGATATACACAACAATACCTACAAAATAGAATACGATTCAATGTTGTGCGCCAATAGCCCATTTTAGGCGAGTTTTTTCTTATTTTCCTGTTATTAGGGAAAAGTTTCTCTTACGATTGTTAGATTTTTTAAATCTATTTATCTTATTTCCCTGAAAAGTAAATCTTTTTCTTTCTTGACTTTCGACAATAGAGAAGCTTAGCGCTCTTAAGCCTTTCACCTGTTAAATCTTTGCCTCATGTAAATATAAAAATTTTTAAAGAAGAAATTATGTTATTTTAGCATGAATTTCTTCGAAGGGAAAAGGCACATTCCAAATAAAGAAATTTTTTAATCGTCAATATTAGTCAATTAATACTTTCGGTGTTATCTTAAGTTTCTGTAAAATCGCGCGCTAGCGTGACAGTTGTCTAACCGTTGCACTTTGTCAATCGTCACACGTAAGATCATTAACGAACTGTTAGGTCGAAAATTTATGATCACAAAGATTCGTTCTCTTTCTTCTTTTTTCGACCGTTGGTTGCGACTATTGTTACGAAAGATTACTATGACGCTAGATAGCCTCTTGTCTCTATCTCGTTGCTTTCCGACAAGGGCCGAGCGTTTTGACGAGTAATCTGCAGTCAGTCAAACCGATCATAAAATACCGCTATCTCGAACAGGCGCCGACAGACGACTTATTAGTTAGACTAAGCGAAGTGCTGTGTTAAGCCACTCACAATCAGTGTTACCGTAGAACAGTCGCATTTATACCTGTCCGCTGTTGTTTCGTATAGGCTACAAGATCGGAATCAATAATTATTATCCATGACTGTTTGCAATATACGATTATTGCTTTCTGCCCTTCGGCGCTACTTGAACCGTCGATAAATTTAACCGCGGACGGTTATTATGTGATATCAGTTTAAAAATTATAATCCTTCGAGACAAACGTAAACTATCATCTTTTTTTATTCTTCTAATACCTATATTCTTATTCTCGGCCTAATCTATTTCTTCAAAGTTATCCGATTCGCTTTTTCAACAACAACTTTCTGTTCCACATAAGCTTTCCCTGATTGACCGGCAATATCGGACGCAACTCCGTTACGCCGGCCGTGGTGCATGCGAAATGCAGGATACACCAATGCAACATGCCGTCGGTGGAAAAGGGGTGGCCGGCCGTTTTCGACCCCTTTCCTTCCTCTCCCCCCAGGGCGTGACTCTTCTCTTACAATTACACTCCACGTGCCGGTCGTGTGGCTCGCCGTCGTTCGAGCGGTGTCGAACGTCCGACATGTTCTTCCGTTCGTGTGGTTTTAATACCGTGCGCATAATGTCGTATTTCGGTGAATGAGTCATGTGCGAGAAATCGCCGTTGCGCCACATCGGACGCGACGGAGCGCGACGACGATTTTCTCCTCCTTTCCGTCTCGTCGTCGGCATTTAACCTGCTTTTCTTTGCGTTTCTTTGCACTTCTTTGTGACGACGCACCTTCCTTACCGATCCTACGACCGAGCATGTCGAATGCATTTCGTCCGATGCGGCCCGAAGGTTTGACGGATTTCTGGCTAATGTCCCTCGATCGGAATTAATTTCCTCCGTGGAGGAAAGATGTTTTTCTAACAGAATTATCTTTGGAATAACGGGAACCGAATAATATTTGACGTACAAAGGTTATTGATCGGCGAACAGGTTATTATAATTATAATGGTGAATCACCACTCTTTTTGACATCAAAATCAAACAAATAAGGCTATTTAAATAGATTAATCCGAGACAATAGGAATTTAGAAATGTAACGTCTCGATCCGAGAGAAAAACATGTTTATGTAACACGTGCATGGAAAGTGGCCCTTTACGCACGCTACGCGTGCGTGATAGACCACTTTCCACGCACTT
This sequence comes from Temnothorax ravouxi, assembly GCA_030770255.1. Classification (NCBI taxonomy): domain Eukaryota; kingdom Metazoa; phylum Arthropoda; class Insecta; order Hymenoptera; family Formicidae; genus Temnothorax; species Temnothorax ravouxi. The sequence continues at coordinate 226,077 of JASTWP010004350.1, forward strand.
GCAACATAAAATAGGGTGTGCAAGTCGTGCGTGAAGATGAAAATTCCTGGGTGCGGTGACCGCACTCGCCTTCGGCTCGTGCGTCAACTCCGCACCCTTGAATTTTCATCTTCACGCACGACTTGCACAAATAACTATTTTGATCGATGACTAACGAAAGTCAGAAAAACAAGTATAATCACTAAAAAGTTGAGACATATCCCATGATATAATCCATCCTTAGAATCATATATAAACCGCGACAGCGGGACACTATAGACACATTCGCGAAATCGTACTTCCAGTCCGAAGCAGTTTCTGTTTCCGTCATACCATCAGTCGCGAACCGATACAGTAATCGCGAGTCAAACAACTGTGCGCGTTAATTAGTCTCAACACGAAATCACCATGCCGATGGAAAGCCGCACAAAATCACCACCGAGCCGCAGAGCCATGAGATCTTGAAACTCCGTCAAGAAGAAAAAACGCTAAAAGCCTGCAAGTATGTCCCTCAAATTTTTTCTCACATCTCTACTTTTCTCTTACAAAAAGTTTATCGAATTCTCGGATCCTCGGATTTTATTTCTCCAATTTCGTTTTAGCTACCGCAGATTTATTATATATACATTCAAAACTATTATAGTTTTAGTTTTACAATAACTGAAAACTGTAACAGGCAAATTGAACGGGAGATTGAAAACATATTTATAGTAAATTAAATGGGGCTGTATGTTGGACTGCAATAAAAATAAAATAAGCAAATATGTCACGTTAAATGTACATAATTATTATATATATATATATATATATATATATATATTATTGTATATTGTATATATATATAGTATATAAAACTATAATAGTTTTGAATGCCTATATACTTTTAATAAATGTTTTTAATCTTTTAAATACAAATTTCTATATCTTTATTTATATTTATAATTTAAGACCTCGCCCTCAGCTCCTTATAACCCCGGGAATCGAATCGCACTTGGTCCGATTTTAGGTAATAAGGAGTAAAATCCTTGACCTGAAAAAAGACTGCCGAACGCACTGTTCTCGATAAACGTAATAGCGTCCCTATACGGAACGTTGATCCGATTTCAACCATCAAGGTGCGTTCGACTCGAGGCACGCGTCTCCGTTCGTGTACTCGAGATGACATAAAATCTTGTTACGTCTTCCCATACCTCCTCCTCTGGATAGCCTTTCTCTTGCTATTCTTCAAACTAATATTTCGTAAATTCTGGGATTTGACGTAACACTACCCAGGTAGCACATATACACGGTTCAAAAATGTTTTATAAGCATTTCTCCGAAACGTTTTATAACCGATTTCTAGAAACGTTTCTCATGAGTAAAAATGTCTATTCAAAAAACGTTCGATGGAACGTTTCTTTTTCGATAAAATAACGTTTAACAAACTATTATAGAAACGTTTTTTTTAATAATAAAGAAATTGTAAAATTACGTCTTTTTACGTTTTTTGAACGTGTCTTTAAGACGTCATAAGCGTGAAAATGTTCTAGAAGCTTTATAAATCTATTAAACCATTTATTGCGTCTATTCTTTTTCGAAGAAATTCCTGAACTGGTACATATTCGTGCAATATTCTCTAAGTTAAAGTGAAACAAAATATACTTGTCTCACTCTAATTTAGGGAAGATCGGAGCTCGTTGGCACAAGGGGCAAATTGGCAATACGTTCCGTTTATGTATTTATGAAAAGAAATAATGGAAAAGTTATCACAAAGAGTCTGTTTTCTTTTGCTGAACTGGCTGCGCTAGTTCAGAGTTTATCTTTTTTACTCCACATTGAAAGGAAAAAGATGAACTCTGAACTATAGCGCAGTCAGTTCAGCAATAGAAAACAGACCCAAAATATCCTCTTTTATGACATAGGTACTTTTTCCAAAGTTTTATTTAAATCAAACAAGTATTACAATAGAAAAAAGAAAACTCTGATTCAAGAGGCGGCAAGTAAATTTTCGAGCGTTTTAAAATATCGTATTAATATTTTTCAGTTTGAGAAGTAAATTAAAGTGACGTATCATTAGTTAAAAGAAAAGTTTCTGTTACTATATTCGACTATGTTATTTTAAGTAACAACAGTAATTTATTGTAATAAAATGAAATCAAACGTATGTATATAGGGATGGGATATGTTGACTCATATTAAGGTACGCTTAGCTTGACTTGCTGTTGCCGCGAGCGTGAATATATGTGATTTGCTACCTAAAATGTGCTGATAGAAGCTAGATATATATTTATATTTAATATTTATATATCGTAGAAAGCTACATCTAAAATAGTTTACAATTTTCTGCAACAGCATTTTGCTATTCAATCATTAGAAAATAACTTTAAAAAATATACAATCTTTATCAAGAAGTACATCTGTTACGCGTTATGTACTTCTATTACGTTTTCATTAATTTAACTTTTGTCGTATAGCCAACTTACCTTACCATCGGGGCAAGCTGGCTACAATGCAGCATGTTCGTATTTCACTTATTACAAAGAAACTAAACAGTATAAAAGATCATTCTTGGTATGAAAATGTAGAGAAAGGTTCTCTCTATCATATTAGTACTGTTTAATCATGATAATTAACTGTTTAAAAAATCAAATGCCGAAATTGTGAAAACTGTGCCAAACGAGCCCCGATCTCCCCTACTGATGTGCACCAGTTCAGGAAGTTCTTTAAAATAAAACAAACATATAAACGTACGTTCTTTCAATAGCCACATTCAACAGAACGTTTATTTTGCAACTGTTGGAAGCTTTCTAAGCTCAGATTTGTCCGATGACAAATATAGATTAAGACCGGTAGGACAAAATTAATTTAAGTAAATAAGTGGATATATAAATGTGCAATGGATAAAATAATTTATTTTGTGCAATAATTAGTGCAATATAAATTTAAATGTTAAAAAAAAACTATTAAAACTATTATATATGTATATATATTATATAGATGAAGCAAATTATAATTTTGAAAGAAAAAATTTAACAAATATTTTTGTTAACTGTAAACGTAAAAAATACGTTTCTTAAATCATTGTTTAAATCATAGTTTTAAAAACATTTTTGTTCAAACGTTTCTTAATAGTTCTTTACGGTTATGAAACTATATATATGTACGTTCAAAAAACGTACATAAAACTAATATGTGCTACCTGGGTATATTATATATAATTTTATCTTTAATTTTTCATTTATCAACAATTTTCCCTACCTAAAAACTCAAAAGTATCATTTTGACTTTCCTGAATAATTCAACTTTTTTGAAGATATTAATTTGAAGGCATTTTTTTTTCTTGAGCACTTATATATCTCTAAAGTAAAAAATCCTTAAACAGGATTTTTTTATACTGCATAAAAAAATTACAAATTTTTAAGCAAATCCGTCTCTTTCCCTTATTCTTATTCAAAGTTTATTTAAAAAATATTAAATAAACAATGTTTATCAAAATAACTATCAAATCGTCAATTATAGACAGATGTTTTGAATTTTTTCAGATTTTTTTAGATACTTTATAAAGTAGGGAAAATAACGTCGAATGCGACAGATCCACAAATAAAAATCCCAAAAAACAGATACAGGTGGAGGGTTATTTAAACTGCATATATAATTCAAATACAATATAGAAAACGGAATATATTTTACAGACGTTGCTCGCTTGATGTATTATAAAGTTATAATTGACTTATATACATATACAGTCGCTATAGTATTATATAGTTTCCTTGTTCTGGAGAAACCTTCTTGTGAGAAGGCCGGATCATCAAAAATAAGACAGTCAAGCCGGCGTAGCTCTTTAGAGGCTGATCTCGAAAAGTAAGTGCACTAAAGCTAATAAGTAAAGAAATGACTGACTGCTGAATGAAAGAATAACTAAAGGAATGACTGAAGGAATTATATATAATGATGTGTTCCCAGCTGAACACGTGTGGTTTTTATTCAAATGTTAGAATTATCTAACTGGCAGCTCTCCCGAAACAGCTTAGATCATCCAGTAATGTGAGCAAAGAGTTTGCGAATTGCGACTGGTAACCTGAGTATTTTCTTTGCGTTATCTGGCATTATCAACCGGACGCTTCGGATGAAACTAGATCTTTTTCGATTTCTCCGAAACTTTACCATGCGATAAATATTAATTTAAGCGCGACTTGTCAGCATCCGAAATGTCGGCGTCGGCAGGATTCAAAGAGCATAAAAAGATCTAGTTTCATCGTCGGCGACGAAGCGTCCGGTTGATAACGCCAGATAACGCGAAGAAAATACTCAGGTTACCAGTCGCAATTCGCAAACTCTTTGCTCACATTACTGGGTGATCTAAGCTGTTTCGGGAGAGCTGCCGGTTAGATAATTCTAACATTTGAATAAAAACCACGTGTTCAGCTGGGAACGCACATCATTATATATAATTCCTTCGGTTATTCCTTCATTCAGCAGTCAGTCATTTCTTTACTTATTAGCTTTAGTGCACTTACTTTTCGAGATCAGCCTCTAAAGAGCTACGCTGGCTTGACTGTCTTATTTTTTATGATCCGGCCCCCTCACGAGGAGGTTTCTCCAGAACGAGAAAACTATCTAATACTATAGCGACTGTATATGTATATAAGTCAATTATAACTTTAATACATCAAGCGAGCAATGTCTGTAAAATACATTCCGTTTCCTATATTGTATTTGAATTATAGCAGTGATTGCGACGTCCGAGTTATTTGATATAATACATTCATTATCAATGCAGATAAGTATAGAGTTTAACCCTTAATTAAGGGGCCTGTGTACATAATTATGTTCATTAAAAAAACATAAAAAAACTAAAAAACTAAAATATTATTATCTTATAAATTATAACATTTTGCTCCAACGGGATCGATGTGTGGCCCCTAAAAGTCAATCCAGACAAACTTGCAATTGCATAGCGCATAAACATTCCTTGTGTACATACACGATACTAGAAATCGGTCCGAGTTTCGGTAAAGCCCGGTGTCCACGATGCAAGAACTGTGTCCAAGTTTCGGTTTAAGCCAATGAAACTGCTACTTTTCCGTAAGAACTGCAAGTTGATTGGTTTAAACCGAAACTTGGACACAGTTCTTGCATCGTGGACGCCGGGCTTAAGCCAATCAACTTGCAGCTCTTACAGAAAAGTAGCAGTTTCATTGGCTTAAACCGAAAAACTCGGACACAGTTCTAGCATCGTGTATACAAGGCTTAAGAAAAAGGCCAATCCGTTTCTTTATGCATATTGTTATGCACCTTTAATAATTCTGAAAGAATTTTTGAAAAAAGAGATAAAATTGTAAACATTTCATTTACGGGACACCATACCGCGTACCGTGTTGCCTCAAAACTATCTTTCAACAAGTCAACGAACCTGAACGAACCCAATAGGCATTGGGCATTGGGCAATGGGCATATTCGCTCTGACTGCTCTGTGCGTTTGGTTGGAGGGGATAGCTATGAGCTACGAAAGCGCTCATGAGAGAATAGTGAACTCAGGGTGGAATATTTTCCTATTCAACTAGGCTTATTATTATTAAAAAGCTGGATCTAATCAACCAAATCTTAAAAAATTATATATGAAATAGGGGTAGAAAAGACTAAAAAATATAATAAATAGATCGATATCTTCAAATTTGCGGAATTTAAAGCATAAACATTTCTACAAAAATTCAAAATTTTATTAAAAATCAACCGCTTTTTTATCAATCATTGCCAAATTCAATCCTATCTTTCTTTACATGATACTCTATCGATTAAAAAAAAATGCAACTCGATATCTAAAAAATTACAGAAGTTAGAGCAATAACATTTTTTTTAAAAAAAGAACCCTTTGATTATTAGCAATTTTTATTAATTCTATTATATTCTTCAGTTTTTTCTACCCCTATTTCATATATAATTCGTTAAAATTTAGTTGATTAGTTCTGGAGTTATAGAAATTTCGGTAAATTTGGCACATACACACACACATACTACATACAGACGAAATGACGGCCGCGCACGGCCGCGGCCGAAGCGGCCCCCAGCGGCCCCTTTCGTTCCGCGTGTTCGCAACGGCCGGGGCACGTCAGGGCACGTGTATCGCGTGGACGAAAAACGCGGCATGACGTATCGAAACGCAAGAGCAAAACATTCTCGCCACGTTGAAATCAGTTAAGAGCAATATTTAATTAGCAGTAGTTATTATTTATTGTTTTCTGATATAAAAAATAGGAGTTCCAGTAATTAAAGTGACATAAATACCGCTGTGCAGTTAACCTCCAATTATATAGTAACAATCATAGATTGCGCGCGTATAGCAATTTTTACTTACCGAAATTATTAACAGTTAACAGTAAAATGTAAAACAATACACTGCATCTATTGCACAAGAAGCTTTGGTAATAATCACACGTTAAAGTTGTTTTTTATATTTTTTTTTTGCAAACTGCCTGTAAATATATCTCGTTGTTTCCACTTTTATTTTCATGGCGATAGCGGTAGATGGCGCGACCTGAAACACACGGAGCGAGGCACCGTGGCCATCGCGCATCGCTGCTCAGTGCTCATCACCGCGTGTTTGTTCCACTGGCTCATAATTAACGAAACTCGTTCGATCAACGAGACAGTAATCCATAGAAGCCGTTCGATCGCTTATCCTCGTTGCGATGAAACCGACAGCGTGCGTGAACCCGGCAAAATAATGTTTATAGTGTTCCACGAACTTTCGGAGTAAACCTAACCTCCTCCCTCGCATCGATCTCTGCACTGAGGGAACTCCAAAAAAAAAATCGATCTCTGCGGATCTCTGTGGATCTGCGATCGCGTTTCAATGTCCTCGTTGCGAAGCCGAACTAGCCGAAGCCTTCTCGCGGTCGCACGCGATATCTTCTACACAGCACGTCCCAATGATCGTCCTGCGAGTACTATGTCCGGCGAATTCAAGGCGATTTTGGTGAGGAGAAGCGTATAAGCGGAACGCAGAAAGGATGTCAAGCTGCACGAGCCTGATCCGATTGCTTAGACGACGTCTCGTTCTTGGACTCATTTTCGCTCTGTCGCTGACGTATTGTGCCTTTTCGTTGCTCCGAAATGAAAAGGCAGGTACATTTATATCGCCGAGGTCAGATTACGTCGATGATCCGGCTGGGACTGTAAGGTATTGTCGTTATAACTCTTATTACAGAAGGCTTTGTCATTTTCTTTACAGAAAGGGCCGCCGAATCTGGACAATGATCTTGATATGGATCCCATGATGATCAATGATAACAATGAATTGATACCTGACGATAACACTCTAGAAGAGCTAAGAGCGTCTGATAAATCTCCATTGTGGCAGGTGGAAATTCTTGATCAAGCGGCTAATGATAACACAGAAGATATGGATGCATCTAATTTAAATGACAGCGACGTTTCTGTTCAGACTTGTCGCAATTCTATTCAAGTAAGCATTTGTATTAACACCAAATGTGACTGTCCAATATGAGTTGTAGTTGTAGGCAAACTACAATTGGACGCCAGCTATTTGATTTTTTGAAGAGAGATAAAAATTTTATTACGATTAATGAACTATCGAAGATTATACCTATTTCTACCGAAGGGATTAAAATGACTTATTTTCGAAAAAACATGAAGAAAAAAATGTATATTTGTAATATATCTCAGTGCAATCTGAAGCGCAATTCTAAATTATGATTTGTGCACATTTTTACTCCCTTGTATTAAAATATAGATTTCAATACTTCACATTTCAACAACTCGAAAATCAGTCATTTCGAAGAAAGCAAGTTATAAACTTTAGGCACGAATACGATAACCGGGGCCCCTTAATTTGACTGTGGTTTCTGGTAGTATTTTTTACGCTGAACAAAAAATTATATAGGTCTTATAGGGCTAACTGCTTTAGTTTTCGAGATATGCAGTATTAAAGCTCAAAATAAATATAACTTGGTAAATGTCTAGATTAAGGGCGACCTCACCGATTTCAATGACCTTGATATATATTGTCAAGGTCATGACCCCGAGTGACCTTCAGAAGGTTTTAGCCATCGCTCGTTATTCATTAAAAAGTTAGGTCAGGTTAAGTTAGGTTAGGCCCGCGGAGCGCGAGCGACAGTGTTTGTGTAGGTAAAGCACAGCATCTCACCTATTTTTATTCACCGATTCTTTATTTATTAATATGATAAGAACGATAAGAATAATAAGATAAGAAATATATTATCATATAAATATATATCGTACGAATAGTATGCAAATAGAAATACTGCATATCTCGAAAACTAAAGCAGTTAGCCCTATAAGACCTATATAATTTTTTGTTCAGCGTAAAAAATACTGCCAGAAACCACAGTCAAATTAAGGGGCCCCGGTTATCGTATTCTCCCCAAACTTTATGATGGAGCAGAACTCGACACCAGCTACAACGAATGCGCTTGTTTTACGCTTATTTGCTTGTACATACATCCCTTTCTTTTCTCTCCTTTGTTCTCTATCTTTCTAATTGTAAGACAGGTCCGGCTATATGCAATCTAGGGCAAACACTGTCTTTTGCATTGACCTGTCATATTTTTTCATTTCCCGTAAACCAACACAATAACAATACATTTCTGATAAATAGTTTGACGTATTTTGTAATTTGTAATATTTCTATGTTACAGCAATACATTTCAGATGAAATAGTTTGCCAGGTGTCCCCACATTACATCTTGCATATGGCATATTTTGTAAGATTTCTATGTATTATACCTAGGTATACCGGGACAAATTGATTTCTAGTACTGAAAGAATCTTTAAAAAACTTCATAAGAAACTTCAGAAATGTGAATGTAATCAAAATTTTATCGATATTTTGTTGACGGGTCAAAATGACCTGTCTTATATCTTGGTATACTACATTGAAATCTTAGAAAAAAAAGAGAAAAGAGAAAACAGATTTATAACATTAATCATCTGATTTAAATAAAAGTTATGGACAACTTCAGAAATTAAGATGTTTAAAAAATGAGTAATAATTATAAGAAAATGTCAAACAAGTCATTTCGACCCCCTTGGTAGTTCTAGTGTTAACGAGCGTATTAAAATAATAACATACTGATATACAAATGGTATTGAAGACAAAGTTACTTAATGTGATAATAGACATGCTAAACAAATTCTGTTTATTTTTCTGAGTATTTCGTAATATATATTTTATTTTTATCAGGGAAGAGGCTTAATAGTTGATGATCGTGGTGTTGTATGTTCGAGACACGAAGTTTTATCGAATGGATGTTGTACAATAGAGCAGATACAGACTCCAAAAAATGAAGAGTCACTGTCTATGGCTAGAAGGGAAAGATACAGCTGCAAAACGTGCAATCCTCAAGGGTGCTGTACCATTTACGAGTATTGCGTGTCCTGCTGTTTGCATCCCGACAAGGTAAGTTGTTATTGATTCTATACAACTGTATTTTTTTCTCATACCATATCATCTAAACTTAAACCATACAAAAATTTAACAATATCTAAAAGAGAATTATTATTTTTATCATTATCTAAATTTGTTCCAGCAAATAAAAAGTCGGAAGGACGTATTATCGAACTCTGCAAAAGTACAAAAAGACGTAGGAAGAATGCCTATTCGCAATTCGGATCGCTTTCAGATTTGTTTGGCCGCTTGTCGCACCTCGAGTTCCAGTGTGCGACACGAGAACACTTACAAAGATCCCTTCGCGAAGCACTGTTTTATCACACAACGATATCGGCGCAACATTAATTCATTAAATAATAACGGCGACAATCCCGCCGTTGTCGTTACTTCTTCTTCTGTAGTGACGTTACTTGCCTACCCCTCTCCCGAATATTACCCCTATTTACTCAACCCCACATTATCTGCATCGGTCTTATGCTAACGTTATCTAATTATTACCATCATAAAATAATAGCCGTCGTGATACAATATAAATCAATAGTTTCATGTACAACTATTTTTAATAAGAGGCTTGAAGACCACGCACGAGCGAGGATTTGAAGCGCCATAAGTCCGAGTATGTCATCTTTATGGTAGGATATTTTTTCTTCATGAACTCTAAAATCTCATTCCTGATGGTGTCCTGAAGTGGATCGTCCTAAACAAAAACATGAACACATCTTATTCGTTACATTTCTCAGATTCGCGTTTTTGGTTCGCGATAATAAACTGGCAATTACTTATTGTCTACGTACATCAACAATATTACATTCGGCTGCTGCGTAATGACAGGAAATTGCCCGTCTTGTTCTCTGGGATTTGTTAATGCCGGATCCGTGAATGAGCAAGGGATGGAAGAATACCGTGTCGCCGGGTTGCATCTCGAGATTCACCCAACGATTGAACGCCGTAGGCAAATTCTTCAGTAAAAGTAAAATGTTAATTAAGAAACGATTGACACCTTAGTAAATAAGACGAACTAAGGAAATATCTTACTTGTATGCCATGATAAAACTTGTTCACCGCTCCCTCAGGATAATCATGCGGGAACAAGTTCCCTACAATGTGTGTTCCAGGCGATACGTAGAGACATCCGTTTACATTATCGCAGGGTTCCATGGCTGTCCATGCAGCTACTATACGATCGGCTGGTCGGAACGGAAAGTAATACAGGTCTTGATGCGGTGGGTGCCTAAGAGAACACGTCACGTTTGTTAGCCGCGTTGTATCAAATAACTGCTGATGATTCAAGATTCTTTTAACGATTACTTTGAACTTCCAAATCCTACATCGGGTGGTTTTGCGATGAGCATACTATGAATCGCCAAGATGTTTGGTCCCGTAAAACACTCAACTATGTCGAGGATCTTCTTATGCTCTATATAATGACGGAATACTGGGTCTGTATGTATTTCCTGTATCTTATTTACCGATTTTCTGTCCTTTACATCATACATCACTGTTATTCCATCTCGTGGAATCTTGCCTTCGATGACTTCATCGAATCTAAAAAAATTAAAAGAGTTTTATTCGAGTACATAACGTTTAAGACGGATTCTTCGAACCTTTTTCAATGTGCAAAATATTGAGACGCGACTAACCATTGAAATTCGCGCACGTGATCGATACCCGTAAAAACGGAATATCGGTAATTTATTGTGTGCCGATATTCCACATATTGAATAATCGATCATCTGTAACATTATAGCCATAACCAGTCGCAGTATTTGCGCGCACGTTAATATCAGTTAGCGAATTTACCGAAACATCGAACATTTCAATACACTGTTGGATTACCGAGTTACTCCTGGTATGGGCTGTCCGCAAGATATATTATTTCGATTAATGTCTTATGTCTCTGCAGCAATTTGCAATTTAAAAACTTTTTAATACGTGCGCATCTACATACATTGAATAAACATATCATTTTATGCGTTTTGCAAAAAATGCAATGGTCAAAGGAACGCTAGTAACTTCTATATATATATTATATATTTGACATACACGAACGATATTCTTCTTATAAATTCATTGTATGTAGTACAAAACTAGCTAGATTTCCAACAACTCGAAACACTAAAAAAAAAATGACATCGCGGTAGAACTTTGACTTACAAGCTAAATATACCTTTTGTGACATTTATCAAGCACATCTTGCGGTATGAGGTGAGGAAATACTAAATATCCATTCTTCTCATAGAACATCCTTTGTCTCATCGTAAGACGATTGAGGACATCTTTTGTGTAACGCAAATTTGACGTCATTATTGAATTTTTTATCCAGTGCTTTTAAAATCGACTTGGCAGCTCCTCTTCTACTTGCTATTCTAAAACAAACGAAATTTGATATTTGATTTAAAAATTACTTTTTGATAAGGTACAATCGATTATTTATTATTTATAACGTATGTACGTAAAAAAGGTTTTTTTTTACAAATCTCTAATTTATTAGAGAAAGAAAGCGTGTGAGAAAAAACAACTGGCTAATGTCGTTTCGGTCTGCATCATCATTGATGATTATCGATTCGCGAAACAAGGACTACATATAGCTGTTTGCGGAGTTATTCAAACGTACTTGTTCCGTCGTGTCACATATATCCCCCAGGATTTTCACGTTGTTTAAACGAATATAATGCAACGCGAAAAGGTTCCATCCTGGTCTCGCTTGCAATTCTCACTTTATGAATATTTATCAATATTCGTTGAGAGGGAATATCGTATTACGCGATGGCTTCAGCAAGCATTCCGTTATAATTCATATATTTATAGGTCGTATAGGAATCGGTTCATGGTTGACTATAATAATCTTTCTAATATTTTTCATTATGTTCCGTTCCAATCGAGAAAAAGATGTGACCACAGATTAGCGAAAGCATAAGTTTTTACACAATAATCATTTAGAAAATTTTGTTTTATTTTAAATTATGCAATGTGCTTTCCTAGACAACATTATGTCCAAAATCGGGACGCAAGACGTCTTTTAGACATCTTTAAGACGTCTTACGTCCCGATTTTGGACATGCGTGCTGGGCTGTGCCGATCGCACCCTTCTTCTGAAAGAATGTAGCAAATCTTGTTACTCCGCCGCCGAATTTATCAAGAAGGGTGAATCAATATCTTCTTAAGTAGACTCGAAAAATTGATCTTGACGTTTACGAGTGGGATTTAAAAGGACGATAGAGGGAACGTGTTACGATCGGAAGTGAAATGCCTCTGATATTGTCAGATTCCGTAAAGCGTCGATTTCGCACTTGACTCAATCCGCGTACTTATACCTGTCGAAACAGATTACAGCACGCTGTCGATTTCCTCTCGACGTTCCTGGACGCGTATTGATACGAAAGCAGTAATCCAATAATTGGTGGATTAACCCTTTACACCACATTTGAGAGTACTGTCGATGGCAACGAGTAATTATCGGTTTGCATGATGAATTGCATGCCGATTACTTGGGGAATTGTGACGACGCGAAAAATTCTTTTACAGGGTGTTTTCTAAGTAAATACAAAAAATTGAAGGGGATATTCCGTGGCATATTTTTAGAAAGAAAAGGCCTGTAAACTATCTCCTAAACTGCTTTGTTTTCAAAATACAGTGTCAAAATTATGAAAAGAATATAAAAATTTCGAAAATTTGGAAAAATTGTTTAATTTTATTCAAATTTATAGTACATATTTTACTTAGAAATTTGAGGAAAATAATCGACTGTGATTGGTCAATTCTTGCGACTCACTGATCAGAAAACTGATTGGCCATAAACTGCTCAAAAACCTGTCAAAAATTTGTCAAAAACTGGTCAGAAATTGACTTGTTTTATTGTCCAGTTATTAACGAAGCAAGCGTCGCCCAAATCTGCCAGTTTCTGAAGGCCAGTTACTGACTAGAAACTGGTTAAATTTCTACTCGGAAAGCGAACAATGTCAATAATTAACTGAGAAAAATCTGTTACTAGTGGTATTTATGAAGAATAAGCTATATATTTACAATATTAATCAATAACAATTTATTTTTTCATTCGACATCTTGAAACGTCAATCACTAACATCAGAAGCAAGCGCAGAGGATATAACGATAAAACATTCCGAAAAGGAGAGATAATTTATTCTTTCAGCTCAAATTCGCCAGATTATGCCATGTCAATTATTTTTTATCTCAAGTGACAGGCAAATGGTGAGATTTGCGAGAAATCTGCCGATCCACGCCGTTCCAAAAGCGCGATTCTTGCACGTTCCGGCACCCCGGAAGCACCGATTGCGCGCGTCGATGGAGGCGTCGCGACGCGCCGACGTGGTCGCTCTCGCCCGTTTCCTCTCTCTCTCCCTCGCTCTCTTCGCCCGTCGACTTTAGCACGTGGCATCAAAGAGAAGGATATACATCGGGGTAGTCGGTCTTCCCGGCCAAACGGCGACGACCCTTGCTCGTCGTCGTTTCATTCACGCGCGCGGATTCGAGAGTTCTCTCGCGATGAAGTCCGAATAATATACCGTCCCGGTTCCGTCTCGTCGATCCAAGCGAACATCGGAGTACCTTGCGACGCGATCAAGTCAATTTCGAACACGGCCGGATTCTATTCCGGTGTGCGGAATCTACATCGTTAAGTTCCTGAAGAGATCAGTATCGCTGCCTTCTGGAGCCTCGATCGCTCGACCGGCACGAGGGACAAGATGAAAGTCAGTTGATTTACCCCCGGAACGATTTGAAAATGGATACGTCATCAGGTAAGAGCTCGGAGAATCTCTGTCTTGTTGAAAATTATACAGTTTCTTGTCGGCAAATATTTTTTAACTTACCGTTAACTTATACATTAAATTCACGAAAAGGAAAACTTGATTCTGTAAATTCTGTAGATTCTGTAGATTCTGTTTGTGTGTAAAAGTAACGATACGGATTATCTATTCAAAGGATTAATTATAATTAAATTTCGAAAATCATGGTAAAACAAAAATGCCGCGTCAAGCTTACATCGTTTTGAAAATAAACAAACTTAATTATGTAATTGTGTAATTGTGTTGGAATAATTATAAACGAATTTTTGAAAATCGTAGGAAGACAAAAACGCCGCGGCCGCGTCGAGTTTGCTTTGAAAATCGCTTTGAAAATAAACGGCTCGTATGAGAAAAGGAGATTTTTATCTGCTGTTTCTGATGTAGGTACGTCCATCAGCTGGATAGTTTATTTCGTAAAAATCTAATTCAGTGACGCGGTAGAGGCACGGAATTAACATATGTACATTAACGCGTCGTGAACCACTTCCACGCTTGCATCGGAGACGTATTTTTAGCGAAAGCTTACGGCGTCGCACGCGGATTAATATACGTTAACGTGAACAATAAATTTCTCCCACAATAGCGCACTCCAGAATGCATGCAAAAGGCCGGCAGAACGGCTCTCGCATCTACTCGCGATAAAAATTATTATGCAATTTAACAGTTTCGACTTGACGAAGCGTGTCGTTCGCTTCGCTCAACCGTTCGTTTCGACTCGATAAAAATTGTATTCATCGCCGTCACACACGGAGAAAGCTCCATCGCCATCGACGTCACTCGCTGGACACGATTAATTTCTCAAATCACTTCGGAGCGCCGGAAGTCCTCGGGGGAAGGGGGGAGGGAAGGATGCGAGAGACTCTCCGGCGCTGGAACCATCCGCGCGTATCTGCGAGAATAGAAACGAGTTTACGGAGGCAGGCAGACAAAATCGATATACATCGCTTTAATAATGAAGCAGCAAGGTCTACAACCTTCCGCAAGTGGAATCGGAATCGACCTTTCTCGCGGGGGATATAAAGACACCCCCCCTCTCTCTCTCTTTCTCTTTCTCTCTCTCTCGCTCTCTTTATGCATGGCATTTCCGCGAACGCAACTGGCCGGCCGCAACCACAGGACTTCTGCCTACGCAAGTGCGCGACTTCTTTCTTTTTTTCTCTCATCTCTTGCGTGGCGCGGCAGCTCCTACACTCCGGCGCGGCGCGGCGCAGCGTGCAAAAATTCTAATCCCTTGTTGCGATTCGCGTGACAACTCATCCGACTTCGGTCGTAAGTGTCACGAATCGAGATAAATGTCGGATCGCACGGGCGTAACACGTTTTTGCGACTTTTTACGACGGATATACGGGGGTGGATTAGTATATCGCGATAATTACGCGACGATTAATTGCGATGTAATTACAGGATCTCTCAAGGTTCTCGACTGATTTCGTTACGCTCCGCATACCGAATGTTATTACGTGTTTTACGCAGTTTCCCGAAACAACAAGCGATTTGCGTTTTTCATTAAGCTGCTCGAAAACGCGTTTCTATTCACCGGCTAATGCAAATTTCTCCTGCTTCGCGTATTCGTACAACTCGGTTGGAACAATATCCGACACTTATTTCTACCAATACGATGTTTACAATTCAAATCGCATTCCAGTTCTCTGCTCTCTCTCGAGCATTTTTCATCGAACGATAAAGTGCGGCGTAACCGTTGTCGAAATTATTGCATATCAAGATACGCAGTAGTCGATGAGAAGAAAAATACGAACTTGTGTCAGAGAATTCCGCATTTGTAATACGCTTTTTTTCATTATAATTTCTAATTTTTCTCGTATTTTCGTTTACTCAGTCACTCAGTCACCTTTACGTCATCTTAATTACTTCAGGATCTCGTTAGTCCCCTCTCTTTGACGTATTGTGAAACATAACACGCGAAACTCAAGTTTCGATGGAAATGCATTTTCCGCCGCTTATTTTGCTGGTTCATCGAGAAGCGGAGTTGAGATTACGACCCATTAAATTACCATGCTTGATTAGTAACGCCTCGTTAGGCAACCTCGGTAACAATTTTAACTGAAGAAGAGTACTAGGAAGAAGATATTATACAGGTAACACGAAACATCTTATACTCTCTACAAGTTGTCTGTTAACAATGATCTCATAAGCGTCTGCGGAGACGTACAACTGGCATACGTACAGGACGATCGAAAAAAATATTGTAGAGATTAAAATTACAATCGTAATTAAATGCTGAGCAGCCTAATGCAATTACATAAAACTACGTCGCTAAATGATTAAATTTCAAGCGAGAAATGTGCTCTCTATCTCCGTTGCACGAGCCATAATCATGCCAAATACTCCAAAATGAAAGGGATTTAATTAGCCTGAAAAGCGGTGCCGCATGCCTTCGCGGTGTTCCAGCTCAGGGAGGCCAACGCGGTCTAGTTGAGCGGATATAGAGGAAGGTTTACGGACGAGGAGAAAAGGGCATACGACGCCACTTGACTGGCATGCAGAAGGTCTAGACTTAGCTAGACTCTCAGGCATCCTTGCTTGATAAAGGAACGATGCTAAGCGCGCCGTTGTGTGCCAAGACCCGTAAGAAACATCTCGCACCGTCTATATCAAACAGACGGACGTTTTTCCCCTCTGCAGCTCTGCCGCCGGAAAAGATCGCTCCGTCGCGTTTTGCGCGCTCCGAGTCATTATAGCGGAGAACGCGATCAGTTCTTTTTTTTTTACACGGGAATTGCTTCCCGGTTAGACAGAGAAATTTCGATTCGTATGCAAAAATGCGATCCCGTGATCCCCATCACCCGGCTCTCCCTTTCCCCCTCTCACTTCTCTTTGTATTTCACTTTACGACGCGATATTTTGTACCTTGTGCTGGCTTGTTTGTAAACAGTTGCCCGAGGATACAATATCCATTTGTTGTTGGAACCTACTAAAAGGGCATATTCTTTCGCTGTCTCAGTCAGACGCTTTCAAGAAGCGTCGTTGATTGTCCTCGCTTCGCATTCTGCGAAGCGAAATAATGCAGGTCTTACGATCCTTTCCTTCCCGGAAACGCACGGAAAATTTTGCTTTTATACTTATATATAATGTATAAAGGCGCATTGCGCTCTCTCTCTCTCTCTCTCTCTCTCTCTCTCTCTCTCTCTCTCTCTCTCTCTCTCTCTCTCTCTCTCTCTCTCTCTCTCTCTCTCTCTCTCTCTCTCTCTCTCTCTCTCTCCTCCTCCTCCTCCTCCTCCTCCTCCTCCTCCTCCTCCTCCTCCTCCTCCTCCTCCTCCCTCTTTCTCTCCCTCCCCCCTCTCTCTCTCTACATCCTGAATCTTCACCACTCTCGCAAGCATCGCGCCGGCAAAAGTTGTTAGCGACGGAGCTTTGTCGTGTTGACTTTCTGCCGCGCGCGACTTTCTGTTACGCTCGAAGTATCTTAACCGATATAAATTCCTCCTTTGATCGTCGCAGTCGTTGGCAAAATGGAAATCCCACGAATAAAACTTTACATCGCACTAAACGCGATTAAGTGCCATCCTCAGATTTATATATTTATTGCAAGCGATTCTCTCGGAGTTAGATAATCGGAAGATACACATCGCAAAGGTTCACTCGCATCCCGCCGATCCTTATATGTCCTCTCAATCCTTGGAGTTGCAACGTGATGCGCAAGCAACCGGTTCGAATTTAACACCTTCAGATTTGTTTTCCTTACGGCTCGGGTAGTATATTAAAGAAGAGTTGCAGATGTACCGGATCCCCGAGGTGCTCGAACGGTCAGTTGTGGCAATAACTCTGCAGTCGTTGGCAGATGCGAGAGGCAGGGTGCCACTTAATCAATATTAAATGGATCGTTAGGTACCGTGACATTCTCCTTCTATTTCCGAGATGCAGAATAATGTAGATTGTAGAATAATAATTATAATTGGTCTATCATGATATTAACATGCGGATAAGATCTTATCCGTCGCGTAATATACTTAGAAATGATTGAAATATTAACGGTAGGGAAAGATTGCGTGTCAAGGCATCGTCGAGCTTCTCTACTTCCTGGGCCAAGGTCTCCTCGTGTATTTTTCCCGGATGACCGGCGTTTTCGAGAAGCAGTTTCTCCTCTGCGTATTTCGCAAGAGCACATGTGAGAGTTTCTTCCACAAACACTCGCGTTGCGGGTTCGACAAATAACTCGCGCGCTGACTCACGTCACGGTCGAATCCCCG
Source organism: Temnothorax ravouxi (assembly GCA_030770255.1). Classification (NCBI taxonomy): domain Eukaryota; kingdom Metazoa; phylum Arthropoda; class Insecta; order Hymenoptera; family Formicidae; genus Temnothorax; species Temnothorax ravouxi. Next base: position 244,478 of record JASTWP010004350.1, read on the forward strand.
AGCTTTAAACTGAATTTGCCCGTCCAAAATTTCATTTCACGATTCAAACCGCAAAGATCCAATTGAGATGTGTATGTCATAACGAACTTTCAGTTGCAGTATCACGGAATGCGTTATTTTAAGATAGGACATGTTGCGGACAGTCCAGGATGAAACACACATTTAGTAACTCCGTCGTGAATTATTCGAAGATCGGCTGTTCGCGATTTCTCTTTTTTACGCGTTAATCACTTGTGTACATACTTAAGAGGCATTTAAAGGTTTCGTAAAGCAGGCCGAAGACATTATTAGAACTTACATCAGTTGGTATTTAACCTTTTGTTGCATAAATTTTTCTATTGAACATATTTTGTTGAATTTTAGTATATGAGGGTTTTTGAAATTGCTAATTGTAAATCTAGAATCAAATAAATCAAAATAAAGATTCAATATGGCCGCCGAATTGAAAAAAAAATAACACATGGCTTATTTACATATAAATATATGTAAGGGTTTTTTAAGTTTCTGATTTTAGAAATACAAAATGAGGGATTTAATATCGAGACCATTTTTGTTACTTTTTAACGAAAAAGTCTCACTCTTTTCAAAAATTTCAAATATAAATACATCGCAAATAAGTTAATTATTAAAAGTAATTTATCAAAACTCTTACAAGAGAATCTTACAAAGTGTCAAATTCCATCAATGATAGGGCCAAAAAAACGAATAAATAATTACATATTTATGTTATTCATGTACACATACAGGTTTTAGGAACATAACAATACCAAATATGTTACACAAATTATAAAATACTAGAAATCATAGAAAAAATTGCGAAGAAGTAGGTGTATATAGGAATACTATGCAACAAGAAGTTAAATAGTTATTATATTAAACATTTGTCTTCACGCATTTAACATTCGTCTGTATAATGTATTAAATGAAATCCTGAAGAAACGTTCCGAGACAATCTCGCGCCGTTATTATCAGGTCGATACGTGCCGCGAAGAAATCGTGGCGATACGTCGATGCACCTTGGAGGAAGCGTGCCAAGGGCATCGGTGCGGTCGGTGCACGTGGGAAATGCTTTCCGGAGTCGCGTATCGTCCGGCCGTTTCCATTGGAATCCCTTCGATCTGCCGAATTGTTTCCTACATGAAATTCCTTCTTCTCCCGACCAATTGGAAACTTGAGTGAAGTCCATTGAGTGCGACCGCTCGGGACAAATGACGTAAAAGGGTCGAAAAGAGCACGAAGGCGACGTATCCTTTACGGTTGACTTGACGAAACTAGGACATGCCGTGGAATCGATATGTCAGTTGTCCCGTCCAGTTTCAATTCGGTATTCCGGATCAATACCGTCGGTTAGGTTGCGCAAACCAAAGCTCATCGTCATTTAAAGAGACAGAATGAGAAAGTGCGAGAGGAGGAGGGGGAAGATGCGAAGGATTCCTAAAAAAATCAGAGATTATGAATTACTAGAGGATCCATGTCGCACAGATTTCGTGTATTTCGTTTTTTTCTCTTTTTTTTTGCAAAAATTCCTAGAGAATCCACATGTACAAAAGTCCGGAATATTATAGAATGAATAAAAATTACAGTCTTACTATAGTGACCTTGCAAAATCCTAGATTCTATCAGTAAAATTGTGAGTTGAAATTTTTATTACTTTATATTTATAAATATAAATATAATTACATAAAGGAGGCATTTTAGACATTTTGGGGAGCACGCAGGGATTGTTGGATTCATTTTTTTTTCATTCAGTATCACTTTGAATCCCAGAAAAATAGCCAAAAAAATCATAATAGGGTAACTGGGAGGGGAATATGTCAGTGTGGAGAATATGCCACTCGTTATGTTTAACAAAGCTACGGCTAAAAACGCTCTTATAAATATTATGAAATTGTTCATAATTTTATTATATCTGATGTTTTGCTTTCTGTTCATTTCGTGGAGTATTATAGTTTTTATGAGGTAAGTACATTTGATCACGTACGTGCTTTTTAGAACTTTCTTAATGCATTATGTAAGTTATTCTTCAAGCGTTACACTATTTTTAACTCGATTAGCTTGTCGTTTTATTAGTATTATTGGTTAGGATGAAAATATTCAGTACGTCGCTGGTTCGTTTTACTGACAGTCGTATTTTACAGGCTCATTGCAATATAAAACTGCGTCTTGGAGAAATATGCAACTACATAATAGGTAGGGATAAAAATGCCAGTACTGTTTACAGTTTTTTAACGTAATACCAGTAGATTAGGAAGTTGTAAGCAGTATAAACAAATATTTTCCCGTATAAATTTTGAAAATAAATAAACCTAAATATTTATTTCATGCGCTATGAATAAGCTATGTACTTTAATATTTTACAAGATTGTCCGGACAATTTAGACTACTTGTTGTATTACATAACACTATTGAAATAAAGGAATAAAAAGCTTTTTTTGCATGTTTTAAGCAAGGATGTATTACAAAGAATGTATTACAAAGAAGACTAAAAAGAAAATAAATATAGCTGAAAAAAGTATGTACTGACACAAAGTTATAAGGTTTAAAGTTTTAAGATTTTAAGGTTCATAAGGTTTGAAAATTTATAAGGTTTATAAGGTTTTAAAGTTTTTAAGATTTATGAAAGTTGGTACGAATCACTCAAGTTTCGGAGTTCTTCATTAAGAAAATCGAGGAAAAATAAGAATGTTTTTTTTTTAATTTTTCAAACTGACATTTTTGTCAGTTTATAAACCACATTTTTCTGCTAATAATTGCTTCATAATGATAGTAGAGTAGCTGTAACATTGCTTGCTAAAATGAATTTGCCGAATGTTCTGCAATTATTAGCAGAAAAATGTGATAAACCGACAAAGACGTCAGTTTGAAAAATTGAAAAAAGAAGACATTCTTATTTTTCCTCGATTTTCTAATAAAGAACTCCGAAACTTGAATGGTTCGTACCAACTTTTATTGGCAAAATCCTACATAGAAGATCATTTGTTTGACGGTGACTACGAGTTCGAGATGATAAATAATTAAAGAATCTCACCCGGATTATCAAGATTATCAAAATATATTTATCCAGAAACCCTTAATCGTAAGAATGAGGTTTCGTCACATTGCTTGTAAACAATACATATATGTATATATAGATGTATACATAGTAACTTTACCATTGCAGGAACCAAGTTCTGATATGAGAAAGGAAAAAAGGCTTAAGTTATTTTAAAACATAAAAAAACATATAAAAGCATATAATTAGTTACAACTATATGACTTCAAAGTCAGATCCATAATATTTCATTTTAGAGGTACTTTACAATAATAGCCTTTCATCACAAAATCTTATCTCAGTACAATTAAAGTCACAATTTTAATAAAAATATAATAAGATAAATTTGCTGAAATGGCTCGAGAAAGTGATAAAAATCAACCGTTGCTTTCTTCGGTATAAAATGAGTTTAAAAACTTTTCCTGGATAGTATGATTTTTTTGGCCATTTTTTCGGATTCAGCAAGTGATACTGACGATGAGTGAAAAAAAAATGAATTCAACGATCCCTGCGTGCTCCCTAAAATGCTTAAAATGCATACCGCCCTTTATATTTCTAATTTTTATTCATTCCACAATATCCCGGTTTTTTGTAGATTTCCTAGGAATTTTGTAAAAGAACGAATTACATGAAATCTCTGCGACATATAATTATAGGTAATACATGTTAGAACATGGAGCTTAGAAGCTCCTCTCCGTTTTAAAGGCACGCTCGTTAAACGCATTCTAAATTGTTCTATTTAAACGCAAACACATTTTGAACGGAGAATATTTCACAGCGATTAGATGATTCGCGAATCCGAGACTACCAACGTTAATCAGATATCGCAAATTTTTAATTTCACGTATGCTTGACAGAATCAAGCAGCGTATAACTCGCTTCTTCTTCCTCGGATGAGTCCGCACATGGGATACGATATATCGCGACGTTTACTCACTTCGATACGAATTAAGAGCTGCGAACGTTTCTGTCGACGCACGTAGAACCACGGTAGAACTTGTTAAAATAGACACGCAAACGAGACGAGGCTTTCCCCGTCCGGGGGAGGGAGGAGGGAGCGCTCGCGGTCGCCATCCGTCTCCGTCGCAGTCTCGTTAAGGGTCGGTCGATCCGTCATTTTCAGATCGATCCAGCTGATAAAAAGAACAGAGGTTAGAGGGACGGCGGAAAACGCGAGAGGGAGAGGGTGTGCAAAACCGGGTGTGAGACAAACGCGTAATTTGTCGCCGAGGCTATCCCCATTGCCGCTGGATCTCCGTTCAATTTTCTCATTATCACGCTCCGAAGGGGAGAATCCGGCGAGTGCGACAGCGAGCACGTCTCGCGTTTGCTGAAGATCTCGCCGACATCTAATAGCCTGAAATATAATAAATTGCATCGCAGTTACATCGCAGAATATTAAAGTGACACTGGCAGATAATGATTGTCCGCTCCAGATTAGAACGCACTGGTTGCAAAGAGCGTTATGCAACGAAAAACATTACTTTCTTTTCGCTAAATTACGCTCAATCGCGTGATGGAAGTATCCTCCCAATCGGTTTCTGTAGACGATACGAAGGCGAGCGATTAATTAACGCGCGGGGAACAATGGAAAAATCGATTATCGACAGCCTCTTCGTCTCGCGGACAAAAAGGTATTTCAATATCCTGATGTCTCCCGTTCAATACCCATCGGCTTTCGGCTTCGTAATAATGACAAAATTTTCCTATCGCTATTTGCGGGATCTGACGCGTCGAATTAACTTCTTATCGCAGCCAAGCCATTCAGCAGCTTGCTAACAATAAGTGTCAGTAAAATTAAGATCACGGCCGATTAGGCTTAAGGTTTACGCTATATTTCGCGAGAATTAATTGCGCTTCATAAAGTCGAAGGCACGAAAGTGTGCTCGCATTAGCATTTTGAAGAGTTCGAGCCAATGGCGAGACGAGGAACAGATCGAAAACAGCGAGTCAATACGCATGTACATATACAAAGACAATAAACTATAATGAATCGGATTTCGTATCGTTTGCGAACTGTGCTACGACTGCTCTTAAAAGCTAACGCCAATTTTTACGAGCGAACAAACGCGGGAAATTATCGAACGATACAAAAGAAAAAGAAGAAACCGAACAAACCATCAGACTATTATCCTCGCCACTTTACAAACTGGCACTAGATCAGGAAGTTTTCTGGGTCGTAACGATTATTTTTAACAGGACGAAAGTTGTCCGAGTATCCGGACGATACTTCTACCTGCAATCTCTGAATTTACAACAAATTATATCAATATCTTCGATTCGTTACTGAAACGAGGACCTCAAGTGTCGTGCGCGTCGATAGAGCGAAAATAACGACACAATTCCAATTTATGGTAACGAATCGGAGGATATCCATACCGAATGTCAGAAATTCAAGATAAGCATCTCTTGTACGCAATAAATAGAAATGATCACGCATTTCTCTCTCTCCAAAAATTTCTGGCATTTACGATCGTTCAGTTTAACATTCAGGTCAGGCTCCTCCTCGTTAGCGAAGATATGGCGAAATGGCGAGCGAATCTTGTAAAAATTTCAAACAGTTTTAGCATTCATAATCCTCTGTGCGATCGTCCATCACGCCGAGAAGGTACTAAAGGGATGATCGTGATAACGGTCTTCGTATAGCGATTTAGTTTTTCAAGCTCTCGATGCAACACAAGCTTAAACCCACCCTCTTTAAAATTTTAATCTGGCTTAAATGCGAGCTTGATGAGGCATTACGCACAAAATTTGGTATGTAAGACCTCGTAATACGTGGTGATACTAACCGCAAATGGCGGGTTCGGCTCGAGATTTCAGCTCTTACAGATCATAATCCCTTTATCTCTTATCAAACTCCGGACGGAATTTGCATAATTTTGAATTAATCCCTCGACATGGCGAGGTGAGCGAGTGGCCGCGCGCTTCGCGAACATAATGATCCCACATTGACTCGGGATCTTCCTTGGTTATCCAAGCAAATCAGGGCGCTCGTTTGCACTGTTGAGCATTATCTGGACACGTACGCTTGCGAGCACGTGCGTACTCGAAACCGATAAGTGTGTGCGATAAGACGCGCCGGCCGCAGACGAAGAGACACCAATCTTCATAACCCTCCTCTTCGTGTTCTTCCTGCAAGGGCGTCTATTTTTACGAGGATCCACCCTACGTCCTCCTGTCTATTCAGCCGGGTTCTAAGGTGATTTCAGAAACTACTCCGTTGGAAGTAGAGGCGATTTCCTGTCGCCGTTTCCGGCGGGCGATTCCGGAGATTTCTATTTTAAATTCAAATCTCGTCAATCTTTTGGATTGCTCCGGCGACCTGCGGAAATCCATGCGAATCTGACACTCTTCTCGTCAATTGATCGCCTGATCATCCGAGTTTTCTGGAATATTACTCTCGTTTTTCCCTCGCGATATCATTTATCACCGAATTATCCTAAAGGGTCGATCGCCGCATTTAAAGCCCTCGACTGAGGAAACGAGAGAGTTTCTCTCTTTCTCTCTCAAGCAAAGTGCGTGGCCTTCTTTCAAGAACAAGCGTACGCTCCGTTCCATATATCGGTCGTGTTTCGCGGACGTAAATGTCGGACAACCGCAATTCCAATCTTCACCAATCTTGAGGCTAAAATTACAATTCCTCTGAGAAACAAAAAACATCTCATCTTTCCATAGAAACCAGCTATCACCTTCAAGGTTTCGATCGCTTTAATCTTTAATCTAAAAAGATTTCTTTTTCCTCGTCGAGTTTTTCTTCCTGCCGCACTTTCTTCACCGATTCCTTCCGACATATCGCTTTTATATAAAAGATTAGCGGCCAACGGTTGAACCGCTATGCCGTATTTATGGACATTTATTTGTATCACGCTTTCTGAATAATTCCACGCGCTTTTGAAGGTCGATTGTCGATCGAGCGTTTTCGCGTCCAAGGACTCGTTTTATTATTTACGGAACACCCGTGGGGCCAGCAGGACTCTTGTTATTAGGCGCACAGACAAGAGGGACGTTCGCGCAGCTGCTCGGCAAACGATATTAATTAAAATCCATTAACGAAGCCGGCTGACGCTAACTGACTTACGATGATATATTACGATGTCACTCGCGGCCGAGATATATGCCGAAACCGGAGAAGGTATAGCGATCCCGTCCTCTAATTTACCCCGTAGGCGTAGGACATGAAAGAAGCGAGAAATTAGTTCCGAGTGGCGGTTTATCGGTCGCTCTCTTTCTCTCTTTCAGCGCACGCTTCTTCCGTGACAAACTTGAATTTGCGAAGGCGTAGTACGTGATAGATAGTATAGTGGCTCATCCATAAAAGGGGTACATAGTGCCCACAGGATATTTACCCCAAGTTTCACGTGCTCCTCATTATCGTTCTTGGTCCGGCCGTTTCCCGATCCGCTATCTTAGGGACACGATAAGGAAAATGAAGAATCGACCTCGCTAAAATAATCATCGCGTAGGGTGAACGAAAACGTCCCCTTCGTGTTCGACGAACTCTCTTGCGATTATTTCAGTTATTCGGCATGAAATAATAATGCAGCGAGATTTATATCCGGATAAGCATTTCACGGCGTTTCCGTGCCGTATAAAAAATAAAATATTAAACCACATCAGATGTGAGTTTCATTTACAGGGTCAATTTATATATATGTATAAATATGTAATGCTTATTTCATCATTATCAGGTCAAATCGACGTAACTTTTATGATAACACATGTCCGTCCACTGTGGTTTATTGATGCGCGCCCTTCGGTATCTTAATCTCCATCTTTTCGCTATCACGCTCCTCGCGGAACGTAAAATGGAACAAAATGAAGAACGCACACACAACTGCGCCACAAAGTACTCCACTTCAGTGAAGTAACAGTTTGCCACAAAGGTCGGAAGGAAAAGCACTTCCACAGGAGAAAAGAGGCACAAGGAGGCATAGATATATAGAAGATCGATTGACAAACGGTGAACGCCTATTTGCAGTAGGATAATACTGGCAGTCACGGAGGGATATATCATCCTTTATTTCCTCTTTGCTACCGCACTCGTATTTTGTAACCTGTTTGACTATTATCGGGATTTATTTTTGCTTCCACGTTTTAAGAGATTCCCACGTAATCGAAATCGCATGATACGTAATACAGAAGCTAACGCCCACATATCTTTAAATATTTGTTAGGAACGATTTATTCCCGAACGCGAAGGGATGACGGTAGAATCGTGAGTCATATGTGCATCACGAAAGTCCTGTGGCCTTATAGCCGTATATAGTGAAAAAGTTGCGTATGTGCGCGGGTAAAAGGGGTCACCGCTTCTTTTCAAGTCATACCAATATAGCGCACCGAGTAAATTGCTCTCGCGAACAGCCACCGTCGGTGAACACAGGAAGATATGACCACTCTGGACAAAATTAAATATAAAGCAACAGTTGTCGCTGGATACGAAATAGAAATTTTACAACTTCATACAGAAACAGAAATATCATACGCTGCTATGCCAGAAACAAGTAAAAATAAGTTCAGATACCTCGAGAAAATCTCTACTAAAATAATAAATATATATAAAAATCTTTTTACATAGAAACTTTCCACTTTATTTCGTCCCGCATGCATTCGCTTAAAAAAATAATCGACGCATCTCGCGCTGAAGATAATTAATACCACCCGTATAATTATAGCGCCTTCCTTTTAACAAGTTCAACTGAGATCTAAAGAGCGATAAACTATAATTTCCTGTTATCGTCACCGCTGAATTAGCAAAACTGACAAGGTGTAAAAAAAAACGGCTAATTGTTCTCCTCTTGGAGAATTCTGCTCGCGCGGCGAAACCGCACGTTTCACGAACGAGAAAAATTTCCGCGCACGTTTCACATTCGTCTAGAATTCTAAGATAGCAAAATTCTTTCCGACGTCTAGCTGTTGCTCCTATTTTCGAGAATTCGAAAGAGACTCGGTCGATTGGAGTAACGAGCTTACGAATTAGGAAAAAGGTATTTGGCCATATTTTGTCATCCTTAGCACTCACACACTGAGAGAAAAATTTTTGATATTTGCGACTATAATTGCATAGTAAAATAATTATATGGTAGGGTTTACTATTTTATTATTATTATTGCTATAATATTAGCAATATAACCTTACAATAGTTGCAGTTATCACAATTTCACTATAATTTTCAGTTGTCCCCAATAGGAGCAACTACAAATTATAGTGGGGACAACTGAAAATTCCCCCATTGGGGACAACTACAAATTATAGTGAAACTGTAATAACTGCAATTATTGTAAGGTTATATTTACTAATATTATAGCAATAATAACTATAAAATGGTAACCCCTACCAATACCCTACCACAACCCCTACCATAATTATTTTACTATACAATTATAGATGCAAATACCAAAAATTTTTCCCTCAACGCATGTGCATCACTTCATTGAGCAATTAAACAGTAATTAATAATATTGGACACACTATTCGTGATATTTTTATGAAAAAATATTAAGTGCTCAAATAAACAAAATTCTTTATTCGTATTTGTCTTTTTATTGTAAGATTTCAATGTTAATAAAGCAACTTGTAATAATTTTACTACCAATAATTACAGCAATATGTATAAATTATGTATGTATGTACAAAGAATAACAAATATCAACCAGAGAAAATATTATTTTGACGTCAAATACATAAATTATATTATTCGTTTGTTTTATCCCCAAAAAAGGGAGAAACAAGGAACTGTCTGATAACAAAGACTATGCTATTATCAGTAATAGTAGCAAACAAAGCTGCTGTTTGTAAGCCTATTTAGTAAACTAGAACTTGGCTATTTTCTCTTTCCTAATGAGGCTTCGCTTATGTCACAATATCGAGTCTGTACCCACTGTCTGTGTTACATCGATATCCCACCGACACTCTTGTCCGACAGAAGTTTTCGCTTTCGAGAGCGGGGTAGAACACAGTTTCTCGGATATAACAAACCCGATGCCGAGCCCCTGTCCGTGCATCGTGTGACACGTTCCTGTCGAGCGGTTTACCATCTTCCACCGCGGGAAACACGTATCTATCAAGCTAAACGGTCGTCAACCGAATTGGGACACGCTCGGTACTCCGCACACGTGCTCATTATCGGTGAATCATTAAGCCTCTGTAACTGTGATTAAATTTGAATAACGTGAAACCGTCCGGGCTTAATCCAATAAATAAATATCATGAATCGTGCCATGCGTTATATCGTCAGATTGGGCCAGGACGTTGATTCTATTTTCTGTTATTTGATAAGAGAAGACAGATGGATATCGTCGCCACGCGTTTTCTTCCATGTTTCACGAAAATTGAACCGCGGACGACAAAACGAACCGTTTCGCCTATGGGGAATACCAAATGCGCGAGCGCTCTGGAGTTATCGATCGCGCGGTCGTGGGATCCTTCCGAGGACTCATTCCGTCGGCGCAACGTGCGAAACGTATCGTGCAACAAGTACCTAGCGATAAATGATAGCTCCCTGAGAGCTCTGCAGTTCGGAGCCTCGCTAGAAACGGTCCCTCGAGACCATATCCGTGTCTCGTTTGTGCGAACCACTAGCGCAACAAGTTACCTGAAACCACCACTCCATACAACTGACTTCACCAATCGGCAAACTTAATACTTACTCGGCGAAACTGATCCAGTCTTGAAATACGGGAGAATGGGGGAATTGGCACCAGTTAAGAATAAAATATAATAAATATATTCTAATCACCGAATATTTATTTGAACTTTTAGTAATTAAATTCGAAAAATATTGAGCTTCAATTTGGTATAACATGAATATTTTAATTTCTAATAAAATTAACAAAAAAATAAACATTTTTTAAAAATAAATTTCCATTCCTCCGTCCTCCCCTAAATCAGGAAAGTCTTGCATGCGCATCGAACGGAAGACAAGTTCCGGCCTTCATAAAAGTCTCCGTCAAGTATAAGTCAAGTATAATCAAGTATAAGAAATGCAAATGAAGGTAAAAATGTTATCATCATTCCCCGCCGCATAAATACAACGACGGACGAAGTGGCGGGTTAATTTATCATGAAACGACTAGCTCAGGATTAATGGCAGTGTGGCGAATCCACGGCAGCGTCGCGTGCGCATGAATTATGGGAGATTCTCGTACAAAATTCGCGGTTAGTGGGGCACGAAAAAAAGAAATAGGAGGAAGTTCAGACGGTAATGTTGATGCACGTATACCTGCGGCTATCGCGTGATAACGGAGTACAGGTGGTTTCACAGGGGCAATCGAGCGAAAACCGACAAAAGAGACGGAGGGTCTCGATTTCTTCGGCATATCCATATCGTAAAGAGAAACGTTCTTTAATCCTATTCAAATCCTTTACAAATTTCCTGTGAAACGTGATTATCTGCCGCGATAGGTCCGTCGTTTCTGAATACGAATCACTGTCTCTATTTCCCAAAGTACCGTCGCGCGAGCCGTCGCGTTCATTTATCCGCATAAACAAACATGCGACGAATTGCGTTTTATATACCTAACCGAAACCCGCGGGAAAGAGCCGCACTCGGTAATAAAATTGCAAGAGACCAGAATCGATCACTAAACAACACGTGATTATGCATTCGCGAAAATTTATTATTCCGTCGCGCATACTCTCGCCCTCACGTATTATCTTCCTCGCTCATCCGCGCCCATTAATCATCAAACGGGAGAAACTTCCGGATTGTTCCGCGTTAGATTGACCGACAAATTAAAACTCAGTCACTAGTTTAGAATTTAGGATGTGTATCGCTACACGTGTATCGCTGCACGCGCACATTTATTAATAACATACATTTCAGTTTTTAACGATGTTCCCAAATTTTCAACTTTGTGGTTAATTACGTGCGGACTTAACGGTCTTGCGACGATTTCTTAATAAAATGGTCCTAAAAAACGATACTAAAAGAATCGTTTTGTGCCATGTTACGCGACGATAGTTCTTTTTTAGATGACACGTTATACTTTAAACGTCTAAGAACATTATATATAAACTAAAATTACTGATGGTAAATAAAGGAGTGGGGAAAAAAGTAGTACGGAACACGGATTAAAAATTGAAACAGGCTTCTCTATAAAGATATAAGATATGCAATCTCAGCTTAGCAATTTATTAAAAAATCGATATAGAACTTTTTAAAGGTTAGAATCCTATATAATCTCGTCTCTTGACTCGGTATAATCTATTAAGAAGCCATCTAAAACGGGAGGAAAATCTTCTCTTACCCCATCGCGTTTTCCGAATAAGATTATCATTTCGACTTTTATGCCTCATTGAAACGCCGCGCCTGCTCTGACTTACCTCGAACTTATTATCTCTATATTTAACTCGAAGCATTTGTAATTTATATTAGAAACGTGAGGTAATAACGTACCGGAAATACAATCGCTAGCAAGTATCCAATAAATTCTTGCAAATACCTATGTAACGCGTGCAATTACGCATATGGGAGCGAGTGGAGGAATTCTGAATGAAATTCCCCGTTCACCATATTTGCGGAATCGATGTGTGTTGTGTTCGAAAGGACGGCGGTTTATGAAGACGAGATTTTATCGGAATTTAGGGTTTTTTAATGGGAATTACTTGCATTCCGCTGTAGCTAGTTATGCGGTAACCTACAAATTACTGCATAACTATTTCGAAACAATTCGGACTATAATATCAGCAATTGTCAAAAAATGAAGTTTATAAATGTCAATTATTGAATTTTAATATTATCCGTAGCATAATATCAACGCAAGAGGCTTATTTGATTGGATCAACAGTCAAAATTATCGTTGTTAATTTTAGAGAGTTTAGAAATGTTTAAGAAAGTCTAAGCTGATTCAACGCTTAGCCTGGACAATTTCGTCAATGTGTACCATGATGTTTTATGGTTTGGATCCCGAATTTAAATTGTAGGCGACTAGCGACTATTAATAGTCGACGCTGTAAAATTCAACAACGGCGAACGAGGTCGCCTTTTCCCTTCGTCGCGAGACGAAGGCAGACTATGCTAGGCGATTGATTGAAGCAGCCACGTCTCGGCAAATCGTATCGACGTAGTCATCTACTGAGAGATACGCTAATGGTCGATAATGGAACTGCCGTGGCACCGTCAAAATCAAATTATGCCACCCGGCAACTGCTTGTTGCTGGTGATCCACGAAACAATATGTGGCGGAAAATACGCGTTTTTCAGCGTCGCTAAATGCCAGATGGTGCGAGTCAACGAGAGCATTCCTTGCATTTTATATTAAAAAGAGTGTTATTATATTGTATAAATACGCAATATTCTCCCTTCCCAAGTTTATAATTTTATCTATATTATCTATGCAACTTATAATATTATCTATATATACAGCAAAATAATTCTCCAACTCGCTTATAAAAAGATCGTGCGACAGTATGTAAGTTTCTTACATTGAAAGTTTTAAGATTCAGATATTTGTTCAACCATTCACCTCGAAAATATCAAACTCCAAATGCATAAAATCGTAAGATTGTCCTTGCGCGTAAGAAATCCGGCCTATGTCTATTTCACTGAAGCTGAAAGATTACTATCAACGTCACTGCAACCGCATACGAGTCGTTCAACATTTAAGCAGGACATGTGACCTTTTGCGTGTTCACGATGTTCTTGACTATCTAATTTAACTTATGTTACATGTCGATATTTATATGATATTACAATGCTAATGCTAATGACAGGTGAGCTGAAGTGTACCGCTGAAGATAATATCGTTCACTCTATACGTGCTTGATGTAAATACGAGATTTGCTTGGTATCGTTTCACACGATATACAAGTCATGTTTCCGATGGAACTGTAGAATAAAGTGACTGAAATAATGATCAAGCAGCATAAGCAACTTTACAGCAGGCAAATATGTTTGAAAGAGATTTAGATAAATTATATTTATTATCGAAAAGATTATGTTTATTAAATATATACAGCTATTCGCATTAAAATCCTAACATCATGATACTTTAAAAATTATTACTCTCTATAATACACTTACTTTTTATTGGAATAAGTTCAGTTTTTTTTTAACACTTATTAAATTGCCCGAGGCATAAAATAGAAAATTATGTAATTAATACAGTGTTGAGTATATTATAGTAATTAAAATAATGCTTAACTCTTTAAAGCATATATTTTTTCTTTCAGCGGACTTTTATGAAACTTAATGCTCAAGAGTTTTTTGGATTGCTAATTACGAATCTAGAGTCAGAATTACAAAATTGAAAATGGCAGTTAAAATCCAAAATGGCTAATAAAATTACAAAAGCAATCAATTTCTATGCGTTATTGAATCCGCCATTTTGGATTTCAAAATATTCAAATTTTGACTTTACATTCAAAATCAGCAATCTCAAAAACCCCCGAATACCTGGTTTCGAAATATCATTTATAGGAAAAATTGTTTGACTGCAGAACATTTTTACAGGAAGCAAACAATTTTTTTATTAAAACTTTAGCATTGAACTGCCATCCTAAGTTAACTGTCGAGAATTTTTTGAATTTCGACTTCAGATTTAGAATTAGCGACCCAAAAGACTACTAGATATGGAGTAAAAACGGAGTGAAAGATCGGAGTAAAAAAAATGTTTTTTTTTATTTTGACGTGTGACATATATGGCACGCTGTACTTCATAGGATTTAATTCTAATATTGCAAAAATATTCAAATACTTAACAAGATATAATAATACATACCAATAATAATACATATATTTAGTAAAGAATGTAAGTTATACAGAAGAAGATCTTAACTGGCCGCCGACGGACGAACGAGAATAATTCTCTGGAGCCGTGCTCGGTTCGCCGATCTTATTTTGAATTTTCGCTATCATTTAGCACGTCTCTCAAATTGAGGGTCATCTGTTGTTTGCAATTGCGTGACCTGTCGTTAAGGCTCCTGGGTAATCACCACGGCCATATTGGGTTCTTACTATCGAGGCGAGGAAAACACCCAATTTTGTTGTGCATGCCATTTTCAAATAAAAAGACATTTCAATAAAACATCACTATAGATCGTTTCAGAACACTTCCGAAATTGGCCGAAAACTACCCTTTTCCCTCGACAATAAACAAACAGCCATAAAACGAAGCCTAAACATACGGGAAAAACAGCCGTTTAACGACTATCGAAAGAAGGTGAAAACGTTCCTTCCGCATGCAAATCTTACTTTTCGGCCAATTTTACGACTTTCACGAATACGTTAAACGTTAGAGCACAAGCACAGAGCGAATAATAAAGAAATAGCACGCACAACAAAATAGGTTGTCAACATGTTACAAGACAGAATTCTCCATTGGAGAGAGTTCTTATTTCTGCCGCGACGGTACGGCGCCACTGAGTCTCAAAGTTTCAACTTTTACTAATGAAAAGGTTTTCCAGGCCAAACGGTAAGAGATACGAGGTTGGTCAAGAGGACCAAAGTTGCTCCTCTCGTCGAGTTCTATAAGGAAAAAATGCCAAAATTAAAAAAAATTAAATTTAAAATTTTTCTTTTAAACTTTGAGGCTCAGTATCTTTATTTTTTATACCGGAAGAGGTACTGAAATTTATACCACGCATAAAGCACACCTAAATTAACGTATATTCACAGTTTCAAGAAAATCCTAAGAAAATTGATTTTCTTTAGTATAAGGACGAGAGAACGTCCTTAAGCCACACTTAGGATTGACTATAGTCAAAGTCCGAAGTGATTTTTTTTAGTTTCTAACTTTGATCAGCCGTATTAGTTATTCCTAGAATTGACTAGTCAAAAGCCGAAACGCAAAACTTATTTCGGGCTTTGACTGTAACATAAATATTTCGCGCTTGTAATATTTCAGTTCTACAATATATACATTATTAATAAAATAATAATATAAACTTATTGTTAGTAATTTGTTAAGTAACCTTTTCGTTTAATATTATATATGCTGCAAACGTTTCGGCATGTTAGAGATAATTTTTGTTGAAACAATTCGGTGCAATACACCTTCACTTCTCTTTTAATCGTATAATTTTAGTTTCTTTTAATCTTGCAGATGCAGTCCAAATGTTACGATCCAATAAATCTCATAAATTTTCTAAATTTAAATCTGGTGACTGTAGTAGATGTGTTACTTTTGAGCAATTATATAACAAATATTCTTACACTATTTGCGATTTATATTTTGTATCATTATCTTGATAAAGTTTGAAACTGTCTCGTATATTCTTACTATATTAGCACTTTTTATTGTCTTTTAGAATAATTAAATATTTAATTTTATATTTATTTTTATCCAAAATTCCATTGCGATGAAAATTAATTTGTCTGCTCTTAAAGTTGAAATACAACTCCAAGCCATTAAACTTCCGCTATCGTGTTTCATGGTTATCCTCAAATTTTTTACGTTCTTTGTTTATTTTACGACTTTTACGTCATGTTCATTTTCCGTCCATCCGAAAATGTTAAATTTATTCTCAGTATCATTTTACTCCATGTTTGCTCTTTAGAAATAAACTTCTTAGCAAAAATGAATCTTTTTTTTCCGATTCACCTTATTTATGAATGGCTTTTTACGAGTAATTTTATTATTGTACTCTCTAAATTTCTTGGAGTGGGAATACAAAAAGAGTGAAATCTTACTCCAAAAGAGTGAAATTTCACTGGAGTGGCAGTATTTCCACTCCAAGAAATTTAGAGAGTAATCAACTTTTTTCAACGCTCGGCGAACTGTATCAGTGTGTACCTTTTTGTCAGTTTCTTCATATAATTCTGTAGCCAACTTAATACAGAATTTTCTTTTTTATTTTTCTAACAATTTTACTCCCATATAAGTCAAGCAATTTTAGACGTTCTTTCTGAGGTATCGATTCAATACGATTATTTTTTCATAATGTGATACTCTTATTCAAATTTAATAAATTTAATAAATTACCGATTTCTCGATACGATTTGTCTTTTTCGTAATGATAAATAACAAGCTGGCGTTTATAAAATAAACTATTTCTGCCTTCTCATCCTTAATTCGTGTGAATACTCAAGTAAAACGTAATAAGTTACACATCTTGTGTTTATAAACAAGTATATAACAAATTATCTAATCGATTTCTCAAGATCACTAAACGAGTATGAGTGAATATTTTTGCGATCCCAGAATTAAGCATTAGCTTATTTACCTACTATTTTTTTACATTAAAAACAACTATATTAGTTAAATAAATCAAATTAATGTTTTCAAAAAGCTATAATGAACGTTTTCAGTTACTAAAAAATTGTAAACTCAACAAAAACTATTTAGAGAATAATAATTTAGATCACTATTTTTTTCATGATGTCCAAATATTAATGCAAATATATAACTGTATCTGGCCTTTATATTTTTCAGTCAGAACCGCCATTATGACATTGGAAAAGAGAATCCGGAGACCCAACGAAGTCGACAAATTCACTTGAACTAGTTTTTTCTCTTTGCCTAAAAAAAAATCCCGAACGAAAGGAAGAAAATAAAGCATACGGGAGGAAGAAAAGGAATGGGCCCTTGGGCCTTTGGCGTATTTCTCATCCTCGTATCAACTCTGGGTCTTCTCCTGAATGGCTACGTTCTCCTTGTCGTTCTCGGTCTTAATAAACAGGTGAATAACAACGATCAGATATCTATAACAACTACAAAATACTGTTTCTTCTACCTCTTTCTATTTCTCTACTATCATATGTTTTCTGATCGTGTTTTTGACGCTCTCTCCGTAAATCAATCCATAGTTTACAATCAAATGCGACATGTTCTAAATATTTTCAAAAAAATCTGTCGCAAATTCGCACGATTTATTTGAGCAATTATCTCAATCACTCACGTCAAAGACTTCGACAGATCGCTTTTTCGAATGTAATAAAGCGTGAACTTTCTTGACATTTCTTTTTTTTTCGATTAGATTAGAGAGTTCGTGATGTTAACAGATATCCATTAAAAGCGTATCTGGGTTGTTTACTACGAGTTGCAAAAAGAGAAAGAGAAGAAAAAATAAACTCTTCGAAAAATACGTATACACGCATAGTATGCTCGATTATTTACTCAAATTTATTTATCAGGATAAAGATGCAAATTATGATCTCGTTTTACAACAAACGGTAGCACGGATTTACTTATTTCCCTCAACTCGTTTCCAACTTTCCGAGATACCGTCGAATACTCTCTTTCGCGCGCATAAAAGAGAGAGAAAGAGAGAGGGGGGAGGCAGAGAGAACAAAACTCTTAAATAATTCAGAATCTTAAATAGTAAAGCCGAGGTATGCAATCCCTTGCAGACCTGTTAAAAGTTTAAATTACAAAATTCCACCGAGTATTGAGACTCGTGCCGCGGAAAGTCATGATAAAACGCAGAGCCGAATTGGGCGAATCAACAAATCACACAATGCCCGCAGACGCAGCAGCAGCAGACGTCGAATACTTTACTGCTGATCCACTTGGGCGCCGTGGAAGCAGCGGTGTGCCTGATACTGCTGATTTTCGCAACCGGCCCGTGGCCGGTCGCAGGTACGTGGTGCGTCCTTCACGGATTTCTACTGGCGTTGTTACACCCGGTTGCTCTGTGGACCGTCACCGGATTAAACTGCGACAGGTGAGTCTCACATACTGTCTTCTTAGGCTACTGCGTTCGCTTTGGACGCTTCTGTGCTAAGAGCATTATTTTATCTTTATTGCTCATTAAATGTTAAGGCTCCTGGGTACTCGTCGCGGCCATGTTAGAATGTGACGTCAGAAGCGAGAAATGACACGTTGAAAATTCTTGCATGGTATTTCTAAATAAAAAGATATTTTTTTTAAATAACACTACAGATCACTTCAGCACATTTCAAAAATACTCCGAGTTGCATCCCTTTTCCCTTGACAGTTATTATAAACATCCGTAAAACGAATGTGTGATATGATGCAGGCTTATGCGCAGGCGTATGACTAGGTTTCGTATTACATTCATTTTACACGGCTGTTTATTAACTGTCAAGGGAAATGGATAGACTTAACTTAAACTCGGAGTATTTTCGAAGTGTGCTGAAGTGATCTGTAGTGTTATTTTAAGCAAATATCTTTTTATTTGGAAATAATATGCAAGAATTCTCAACGTGTCAATTCTCAACATTTCTCGCTTCTGACGTCACATATCTTACGAGATGTCGGGAGAGAGCCCAGGAGCCTTAAAGAAAAATAGAATAATACTTTCAGCACACGAAAGAGTCTAAAGTGAACGCAGTTCTAATATCGTTATTTAATATTCGGAGACGTATTGAGCACGATTTGAAGACTTCTGGACGAATGAAGATCAGTATCGGCTTTCCGTTTATTCGTTGCTCACAGCGAAGCGTACAACACAGCTGACTATGCAATAAATGGTAATCGATACATCAGGACTTGTAAATGCATGCAAAGGATGTCTGTTAATCATTATGCATGCTTCGGTCAATCGCGCGTAATATCACGTTTTATACAATGCGCATTTGAAATGCTTGCTTTCGAACGTGTTTTCGATCGAAATACTTAACATCACGATTATTCTCGCGATACCACTTAGGTATTGGTAATTACTCCTAAAGAATTTTTTTTATATTATTGAAAATATAGAAAACATTCGCATTTCTAATTACGGTGCGTCCAATATAGAATACCATTAAACAGAATTGCCGAGGAAAAGAAGAACGTCATTGTTGCTTGAGTAAACTGAGAATGAAAAGCCTGAGAGACTCGAAGGAGTTCCTCCTACGGAAAATCTTTCGATAAAAATCTCGATATATGGCGAGTAATATGAACGAGGCATCGGTTTCATCCGATACAAAAGACAACGAGATATCCAATGTAGGATGTCAAATAAAAATTTCACAGGCTCAAACAGTATCACCGTAGCTATCAAATGATATGATACGCTCGTTCGATACAGTCTGTATTTCAGAATCGCCTAGTCGTTCCGTTTCTACTTGTTGCTTATCCTCTCGCCGCAAACTCGTATTAACTGTCACGCGATTTTTTAAATACACGGCGAATCTAGATTGCGTCGAATAATTTTACCCGATAATTTTATTTGATGTAAATATTGTACTTGAGTACACATCGTTTGAGAGAGCGGTTTTTGAAAATTCTGTTGAGATTTCGTATTCTTCCTTCTGTACGCGAATCTCCGTGAATTTCATCGCATTGCGCGAAACCTTTTAAGAAAATAGTGAAAATACGGAAGACACCCGAGAATGTAGAAAACTTCTTCTCCTCCACAAAAGGCACTGCCCTTGTGGATCGATCAACCACAGAATATTTTATTCAGCGATTTAAAGAGATTTAACTTCCTCGAGGATCACATCTGGATTTCCTCGGCCCGGAAAGCGTTGCATTTTCGTCAGTTTTTTTCATCCAGCGCTGACGTGATACACATCTCGCATGTATCGCCGAACATATCATTTAACCCGATTAAGTGACAAGCCGGAACTAATGAGTCCGTTCGTGGAATCGTTAGAGTTAAACGCTCGGCCGTGGGTGAAACTCATCCCGCGCCAGCATATTAAATTGTATCTCGCAGATTTCCATCAACCATGCCTCGCTATTACTCTGTGCAGGTATTACGCGATCGCCGCACCGCTGCACTACGCCGCCTTGGTCTCTCCGCGCCGCGTGATCGTCGGGTTGGCTGCCTCTTGGACGGGCGCTCTACTCCTGTGTTTGCCGCCGTTCTCGGGCCTGGTGCCACCTTATAAGTTTGTATATACGTGTTACCACTAATGCACCATTAACCACCACACCAACGCCGATGAATCGACCGTCGCATTCCGTAACTTTGCTCGCACGTTCTACAACATTGCCTCGCAATTGCTGCATTTCCTCGCACAATGAACGAGATTCGATTTACTCTGTGTTCTGTCTCTTTGTCAAAGTAAGTTGTTTCGCGTTGCATAAAAGCACGCGATCTGCGAGACAATTTCCGCGCTAACTTCTCGCAACGCGCGCCTGAAAGAATTCTCATTCCGAGCGAAGCTTTTGTCGGCGGCGAGTTAGTTAAGTTAAACAGAACGAATTGTAACAATACGACTGCGAACTGTTTCAATGAACCCTTGTCTTGTTTTATTTACTTTCAATCGTGCGCTTGATATACGAACGCAGCAAAAATCGCCACGTGTCACGACGAGATCACGCTCATTAAATCGATTCTTTCTTTTTCTCTCTTTTCCAATATCCTATCTATATCGATCAGGTATAGCCCAGGGTTGGGTTGCTGCGCCCCGGATTTCGGGAACGGATCCGCCGCGGCGCTCTACGGTGCCGTTTACGCCATCCTGGGCCTGGGACTGCCGGCCGTTCTCGTGACGGTCTGCAATTTACGCGTGCTGGGTATAGCGCGGTACCATCGGCACCGTATCGCCAGCGCGATCTACGAGGTCACTCTAAGCGCCCAGGTGACCATCACCCATCAGCGAAATCCATTTTTTGTGCCAACTGTCACCGCACCCTCCGCCGGCGGGCCGCCGCGTTTTCACAGTGCCGCCAGCACGGTTCGTACAGACGTTTTTGTAGAATTTACAAAATCGCAACACACTAAACACGGCAAACTGACCAACTCTTTCAGGACGGGTGACCCCTATAAGGACCAGACCTTTTATTTCAGAAACTATTAATCTGATTTTGGTAAATATTTAAGTATTAGGGAATTAATAAACAGCTATACGAATCAGGCGCGGTACGTGGTGCGCAAGTAAAAAAATTAATAGTTACAGAAGTGTTACGTCCTGTGTTGACTCCACGATTTCTTTCTTTCGTGGAATCACTCATTTCATCACACGAAATAGACGGAAACCATAAACCATAAAATAGCGGTTATCAATTGACGAAGCGGATGCACTCCAAATGTCATCGCTCATTAAAGAGTAAAATGACGAAACCTTCCAGAAGATTCGAGCCTAATAAAATAGGCAAATTATAGACTTGTTTGTCGCATTCCATGAAATTCCACGAAATAAAGCACAAAATTTCGTAGCATACGTCGCAATAAATTAAAAACGCCATAAGGATCTAGGTGACCTTTCAGGTCACGGGCGAATTGATCTTACGCTTTTCCGTGAAACGCGGATTTGACCTAAGACCCACGCCTCGCGGCAATTGATAAAGTTAAGCTTCTGAAAGGGACTGTCAAAAGGGCAAGGTGATAACGTATCGCCAATAAATAACCGCTAATTAGAAATTGCTCATAGGCAATGACGATTTTTGGGGAAACTCGCCAGGGGATAGGCGGAAAATCGAAACCTACGTCGCGATCGGAAGAGAACTCTATACAGTCTATACCAATTAGATTAAAAAGTAATCCCGCCTCTTTAATTTTGTATAAAAATTGCGACTTTGCGCACTTGGAGTCACTTCTGATCCAGCTCAAAACAGTCTACCTTTGAAGCCGTATTTATCAATCAATTCATCAGTCAGCCATACTCCTCACTTAAACTAAAAGAACAGATTTCTGTTGCGTCGCGACTTAAGAATTGCGAGTCAATTCTGTGCGCGCTAAGTGCCACGAATCACCCCTCACTATTACCTTTCTAAATCGCACAAGGTCCGATCCCCGGTAATAACAGGGATATTATAACGCACGAAACTCTCAGTAGGCGTAATAGCGTCCCTTCTGGACGTTGATCCACGACTGGAGTTTTCCCGAAAAGTGCATTCGACTCGAGGCACGCGCCCTTTCTAGCGTGAATCCGAAATAACATAAGATTTCGTTACGTCTTCCCATACCCCCTCCCTTGGATGGCCTTTCGCTACCCTTCAAACCAATATTCGTAAATTCCGGGGTTCTGACGTAACAGAAGTAACGAATTACATTGTATACATATATAATATAAATATACATATATTCTAATAAGCTGTAAACTGTAACTCTAATAAACTTAATAAACTGCGCGCCGATTATTTGTCGGACTTGAAACACAGCTATCGTTGGAACATTAATACGTTTCCCTCCCCGGAATTAAATCAACGCAATTTAATTATTTTAAAAAACTGTAAAGAATTTATTGTAAAAAATATTACCTCAGCCAGGATTCAAACCTGGAACCTCCCTCATTCCGTGAAGGGCGTCGTACCAATTCAACGTAATATTTATCGCAATAACCGGTTAATAACGCATGTTTCAGCCTGCGTATAGCTGACCGCGCCTGACTCGTATAGCTGTTTATTAATTTGTTGACATTTTCACGAGTCTAATGACATATTTAAGTATTAGGGATTTTCATAAACGGATTGATCAACTGTAAGTGCTTCCTATTTCAAAATTATTATAGCCTCAACATTTTCGCATAAGAAGTTTCGTCTTAAAATGTTCTACAGAATCTATTAGTAAAACGATGTCTAGTTATTTTGGGACACCTTGTATATAAGCATTCTATTTAAATAATTTAATTTATTTATGCGAAAAAATAATAATTAAATAATAATTTAATTTATGCAAAAAATATTATCTCAGCCAGGGTTAAATTTTTTTAAGCGGACTTGAATTTTTAAATAATGCAATTTACGTGAAACTCACTTTACATAGGTTAATTCTTTTAACGAGCCGAAGATTCGAGGTTAGAATCGAACTTAAAGATGTATGTCACTTATGTCAAAATAACAGAATAAAGCTGAAATTTACAGAGATTGTGCACTTATATATCCCAAAAACCTGTGTTAAATTTGCGATCAATTGTCCGACCCGTTTCTCAGATAGTTGCTTTAAAAGTTACAGAAATTGTATATATATATATAGAGGAAAGACCCCTATTATGAGACAGGATCCTAATATGAGATATTTTAAGCTAAAAGGCCTTATTAGGCCCCATCTTTTGATCCCACCATGTAAAAAACCCGCCATCTCATATTAGGATACGGTACGGTAAAAATAAATGAAATTTTTATGGTACACTTCTGTGACATCGAGAATTGTAATTACGGTTTTTAAAAATTTTCTGGTTATATACTTTTTTCAATTTTTTAATGATTTATTTAAACAATATCAAGTACAAAAATGGGACAAAATTGCGATTTTTACGCTTTTTCTACCCTAATGATACCATGTTTGTTTATGAATAATTTCTGAGATTAGCTCTACATTGTTTAAGGTGGTTCGATGGCTACAACAAAATGCAGAGAATTTCATGAAATTTTAATATGTTATTCTGCAATGCAAAATAGAATTATGTGAATTTTTTGGGAATTTTTCACCGTCCCGTTTTGAAAAAAATCTACCTCAAAAACCTAAAAAGTACAATTTTAGGAGTAGATTTATTTTAAAACGGGACGGCGAAAAATTTCCAAAAAATTCACATAATTCTATTTTGCATTCCAGAACAACATATTAAAATTGCATGAAACTGGCTGCATTTTTAACATAGGTTCTTATAGTTTTTATGGGAAATGACATATATTGCATACCCTTAGAATGAAATAAGTGCAAGAAAAAATGCAAATAATAAGGAAAAAAAATATGCACATGTAACTTAATAATTTACAAATAAATGAGCGAAAGAAAGGGGAAGGTTACCGCACATTTTGTAGAAAAATTAATTATTAAAGCATAAATTGCTTGATTTTTCGTCTGCTAGACTGCCACGGTCGTGAACGACGTGAACAGCAGCACGCACCATACGCGCGGCGACCAATCAGAGCAATCCCCTTCTCTCCCACTACTTCAAATGCTAGTGCGCTGTTGCCAGAACCCCCGCGTCCCACTACTCCCCCCGATGAAGCCATCGAACCTCCTTAATCAAGAAAACAAAATTATACTATATATAGCTATCTGACATACATCCTTAATGACCTCAAAAACCTATATAAAGTAAGTTTCATATAAATTACATTATTTAAAAATTTAAGCACGCTATATTGATTTCGTGGTGCAAAAGGCACCCAAGATCGCCAGAATAGAAAAACCATTTTGCCATTAATTCATGTCATTAACTCGAATATACATATAACAAGTTAAACGTATTCCGTTCTGAATAGATCTGTTATTTCGAATTTTGTAATTTTAAGGTTATATTCGAATTTAACAAACTCAAAAATTTATATAAAGTGAGTTTCACGCAAATTGCGTCACTATTTGAATATTAATTAGATCCGCCTTATTAGATGTTAAAAGTTTAGAATTGTGAGACAAGAATCGTAAAGACCTCGGTAAACTTAAAAAAAACTATAATATTGATATTTTATTCTCGTTAGAAAGCCCCTGTCCTGAAAGGATTTAAAAAATTACACTCTATTTTAGCGTACCAAAACGTCTTCAGGATTCCGCGGTCAAAACCATTTCTTCCTTAAAAAGAATATAAGCAACTTAGCTTTTGTCGAGTCACTTAATTTAAGCTAATCATCAGGCTAATGAAAAGCACCCGTAGTTAAAGACTAATCTGTAATTTAATTTTCTTCCTCGGAGTTAGCTAGTCAAATCGATAGACGCCACGCTGGGAGGCATCGGCAAAGTGCATACATACTGAAACTTCCTCTCGCTCGCAGCGTCTCGTGATTATATGGACCACCGTTTAATTTCTATTCGAGGACCCGTTCCAGCAACTTTCGAATATAATTAGTTGAACTTTGATATATTGGCAGATGTATCCGTCCGCGCGCGTTTATCGCTAATGGAGATAAATAGCCTCACGCTGCGATCATCAGACGGCCGCTGTCGATTCTCGTATCAGTTTCGCAAACGAAACTTTTCAGGTGATGCAACTGGTCGGCTCTATGTATCTGCTCTACTTTCCGTATTGCGGACTCATCCTCTGGGAAGCTTGCGGCGCCGGTAATCAACACCGTCTTCACGCGCATCCTAAGCTCGCCTCTTTAGCATCGCTCCTTCTCGCGTGCTCGCCACCCATCAACGGCTTGCTCTACGGCCTGAAATCGCAGACCCTGCGACGATCCGTGCAAAACTACTGGCGGAAAAAAGCAACTAAGTCGGAATTGCAGCAGGTACGAAACGCGAGAAAAATGAATGCTCGTGAAAAGACGCTCGAGCACCGAGCGAAGAACAATAGTAATTTTCGCAATTTACGGTTATTATTGCTATGTCCAATTACGTTCGTATATGGTAGCGTATGGGAGCAACTGTGTAAATCGTGTTCCAGGAGATACAGGCGAGAACGCCGAGCGTCGCGGGCTCGAGAAGACCTTCCGGCAGCGGAAACGCTTCCTTCTTCCCATTCCCGCCTCTACAACGGAGGCTCAGCGAGGCGTTATTGGCCCTCGGCTCGTGCAGGACCGGGGGTAGTTTCGAAAGCAATAATCTGGGGTTCCAGCGTGGCAGATTGCAACCCGCCGCCTCGTGTAATACTCTCAGAGTGCCGACCGCTGAATCAGGTACGCGATCCTTGCCCGCTGATACCATTTTATCGAGATACAATCCGTGCTTCCGTCATATTCAAATAGTTCTTAACTCGTCATAATTCGCAACCGAGAACCGACAGTTCACCCTTACACTTTAACGCGAATCTATCATTATGAAAAAGAAAAAAAAATCTCTAATAAAATAAATCGAAAGATCCTTGACGGATAAACTCTTTGATCCTTAATGGATAAACGTTCCGACACTGATATGAGCGTCATGTCCTTTCATCATGGCGAGCGAAGGTGAGCCGAGCAAATTGGTGAGGGCGAGCGCGAGTGCCGCCAGTCTGATGGGTCCCCATTATCGGAGCGACTTTATCGGGGCGGATTCGGGCGCGGAATGCTCCATAGCTATGTGCGAGACCCCGAGGAGAAGCCCGAGGATCCTCATAACGCGCGCGTACAGCGAGGAGAGCCAAGACGGAGGCAGCCCCCTTCTGAGAAAACCCCTCAATTCCAATACTAATCCACCGCCGTGCGAAAGTACGTCGCATGCTAACATTTGTAGATAGTGTTTGCTTCAATCGCATTTGCAATTCTAAAATAAAATCGCGACTTATAAAAATTATCACGCCTCTTGTTCCAGTTTCTCCGACGCGGATATTTTTTCTTTTTTTTCCCTTCCTTCGAAAATCTAAGTCTTGCATAATATTATTTTCTCTATAAGCAAGAAGAAATCAAGTAAGTTTTCAACGTAACGTCGCTGAACATGTTCGCCATTAGTTTCATATGAAGATTTGCAAATGAATGGATCGTCCAAGTAACTGAGTTACTTCTAACTGGATTAGCGTCTGACCTTATTTAAGAAAGCTCTCGTTTTATCGCGCGTGCATAGAACGCCGATGGCGACACTGCAGCACCGGAAGTGAGAGCAGCACGGGAAGCAGCGACGCGAGCGTATGGACCACCGGCGTGACACCGAAGTACGGCAAGGGTAACGCGAAGAACTCGGACGGCTGGTCGTCACACACGCGCCACGTACGTGGCAAAAATCTAGAAGAAGGCGCCCTGTCAACCGCGATCAGGCCGAACAATAACAGCGAAAGCAGCGATACCACGGACACGACTACAGCCACGACAACAACTACTACGCTGCTTAAATCTCTCGCCATGGTAAGTGATAAAGTAAATTCGAAATTTTATACAATTACACAATTATCTTAAATAATTATATAAATATTAAAACAAATTTATATATTTTTTTTTACTCAACAAAGTCAAATAGTCTTTTAAGGATTATCGACACGTAACGACAGTTTTAATGGCGATCGTAATGAAAGAGTCAAATAATTATCTTTTTGTATAATATAATTTCTTCAGTATATAATTCAATTCACAATTCAATTCTACTTTAAACACAATTAATTACTCGATTGTAGGAGACTGGCGAACAGAATGAAAAAGAGAAGGAAAGGGTGAATGGTAACATGAAGAAAAGAGAGTTCAGCGAGAGCGAGAGCAGTTGGAGTAGCGTTGAAGAAATCGAAACCAAGGCAGAGAGGAACGACGAAGACGACAATCTTGAGAGATCGAAGGAGGGTCCGCAAACGAGACCACCGAGGCGAAAGTTGAAAAGCAGCAATCGCGAACCCGAAGTTTCCGCGGAGGATCATGAAAAGGCTGCGCAGCTGAGGCCACTTCTAACTCCCTCCTCTTAAGCCTACCCTCTTAAATGTATTTTCTTTTGAATAATCCGTTCGTGTATGCGTGTGGTGTGCGCGTGTATGTGAATATATGTGTGCGTGTGTGTTGCAAACAAAATAAAATTTCACCGCGTGTATTTAAGCGACTCTGATGATACACATGGCGTTCACAAGAAGTTTCTAAATAAATGAACATCCAATCGCGCGGCGTGACACGTTTATTTCGTGAATTTACAAGAATAAAGTTAGCCGGTGAAGAGTTGCGGTAAAGAGTTACTTTTATAACTTGCATTTACAATATTCGTGTTTGCGACACGAGAGCGAGGAGGAGGTATTCGACAAATAATTTGTCCAAAAATGTACGTTTCGTATAGGCTGATCTCTTACGTGTCTTAACGCACTGTAAAAAGTTTGAAGGAAATATGGATTTGTTCTTTGCAGATCCTTACATTCGACATTAATATATATACATCGACATATCCTGAAATTATATTTTTGTACTTTCACTCTGCGACGTTATGTGACGCGACAATGACGTGAGACCATCTTTTGCAACAAAAACCGAAGAACTGATTAATACACCGTTGGCAAACTCGTTTTCGAGAAATTTGTTCGCTCGTCCTGAAGAATTAATCAATGATCGTTTCCGATCAAATACCGATAAAAAGTTTGCGTGAGCGATGAATTCGCGAAAACTCGTTATCTACGAAAGTTCCGGTCCAATTTATCTTTAAGTTTCCGAAGCAAGTCATACAGACTCGCAGTGGAGAGTGGAGAACAACGGATGGGGAAGTCGGACACCCAAGAAAGTTCTTTTGACAAAAAGTGGCAACAACGTCAGAATCAAAGATGTGAATTCCGAGGAATGTTCGAACGGTAAGTTTATCGAGCGCCGAGTTACGCTATTTAAGAAAGAAAAACAAATTAAAAAATGTTTGTGTCTTTTGTAAATGTCAAGTTTCCACAACTGTTTTGTGACTGACGTCTACGCGATAATTATTTTTATTAGCAATGTAGATAAAGCTAAAATTAACCGATAGTGTAAGTAGCCATTGGAATTGATCCAAAAAAAACTGCTTAGAGCATATGTGTGCGTACAATTCTATAATGTATACAAATATCTTCGACGTTCTCTCTGGACGTTTGATGACGTGACAAGAACATTTTCGTTCAGGCGAGAGATTGTTATATATAAACGGGCAAGAGTCGGTGCGTATTCGCGTATTTTGTTTACAATTGATACCTACAAGCTAGATCTCTCATTCCAATCGTATATATTTAATTTATACATGATTCCACCGATATATAATATTTAGGGATAATATTAATATATATTAATATAGATAATTTATATTACATTATATATACAGGGTGTCACCTAATTCGCGCCCACTATTTACACAGCGATATTTCTTATCAAAAATTGAGTTGAAAAGTCCTGAGCCATTCTTGTCTATAATGCTCAGTAAAGCATAGTAATTATTAAATAAAGTCAATCCAATCAGCACTGTCTTTTAGCCGGGCGTACGTCAGTGAGCCGCGCGCCTGGTAGTGTGCGCTCACTCATACTATCTACTCAGGCGCGCGGGTTACTGACGTACGGCCGGATAAAGGGCGGCACTGATTGTGAGTGGATTGCCTTTACTCAATAATTACTGCTTTATACTATTAAGCATTATAGGAAAAAAATGGTTCAGGACTTTTCGACTAAATTTTTGATAAAGAATATCGCTGTGTAAATAGTGGGCGCGAATTAGGTGACACTCCGTATATATAAGTTGATGGCTGTAATGAAGAATTAATAAAAAGCGCACGCTTAACATGGCGTGAATACGGATCACCTTATTCTGATCGGTGTCTACTTAATTTACATAATATTGTTGCTAAATATATATACAATGTTATAGCAACACTTTATTACGTAATGAGGCTCGATCGTTTCCACGCGTATGTTACGACGTCTATGCAATCTTGAATTTGCTAGAATTGCAAATCTTATTTATGTACGAGCAGCCGAGCTGCTTGCTGATCCAAGATCGTCAATTAAAATCGCAGCTTGGATAATTGCCGTTTTATCGTTGTCAATGATAAAATTTCAGGAACTTTGTCGGGTGTGAATGTTGTATCGATGTTAACATTACAAAAAGTTGCGACATAAACAATGTCTGAATGTATAAAAAGTTAATGCAAATAAAAAGAATAATTGGAAGTTGTCGAATTCGTAATTTTACTGAATTTTATATGACGTTTGCTTCACCTTTGCAGAAGAATAAATGACATGATTATATTTCTTTCTAATACATGCGTTCGTAACAATGTACGACCCGTAACACGAAAAAAAAATGATTTGTTTAATTCAGTAAATCTGTAGCTTATTGGAAAAAATTAAACGTTATAAATAAGCAGATTTGTTAATGTAGCAAAAAAGTTATGTATGAAAGCAATCGTCAATTTGTTCATAAAGCAAACCTACTTTTGTTGAAATTATCTTTGTTAATGCAAATTATTTTAGCTAAGTGCGGCGCCATCACAATGCCTCACTACCGCCCATAGTTAGGGTAATATTTCATTTGTCGTACGACAAATTTTTTAAGCGTTTTGATTGGCTACAAAATAGAAAATTTCTAGAAACTCGAGAACTTTTCTATTTTGCAACCAATCAACACGTTTGAGAAATTTGTCGACTTAGTATGGAGCGTCGAAGGTTGAAGGCTTTTATAGAGAGAGGCACTATTCCTATACGCAGTAACGCAGTAAGAGTAAGCAATAGACGTTTGACGATCGCGTTGATACGGGACATCATTCCGTTTCTGTTTAACACCCAGTGAGGAACAAGAACAGAATGACGTTCGCGGTCCACGCAATCGCCAAGTGGAACTTGACTCTTGTGCACAGCACGCGGAGACGCTTACCACGCACCAAGAAGTGTCACGATAGCCAATCAACGTGCAGTTTCTCCGTAAGAGGGAAGTAAATAATTAGTAATAGTAGTAAGTAATTAGTAATTTAAGTTCTTCTCATTATTAAGTACTCAGTAAAAAATTCAGTAAAAAATTTTGTAATAAATTTAACACCCCAGGTAGCAAGCACTCGTCATTTTGACGTCAATATTTGGTCATAATTGGTCAGTAACGTCATTCGTCGATTAAGTGACGTATATTTAACGTCATGTTTTAATACGTCAAAAAGACTTTGTAAAATGACATTATATAGACGTTTAATTGACTACCCAAGTAGCAGACAGTCGTCATAATGACGTGATTTTTACGTCATTTTATGACGCATGTTATGTCATTTATTCCTAAAGTTTAACGTAAAAATGACGTATTTTTCACAATATTTTTCACAGGAATATTCCTACATTTATAGTGTTTCGTAACTTTATGATTGAAGTGGTGAATTTATGATATAAGTGGATCTAGTTGCGTGTGTATAATCATTAGTTTTATGACAACTATTTCATGCAGTGTTATAACTATCAAGAAGATATCATTACAAGATTTTTGAACACTTTAAAGATGTACCGTTATAGACAAGTACAGTTAATAAGGAAGCATCAGGGTCAGAAGATCGTCACTGTCCACTGGATCATCGAAGTCAAGCGACACGGGCGCGGTACTGTACTAGGATGGGTGACCGCCTTGAGACAGCGGGCTATGCTATACACACACGATATGTAAAGAAACAGTTAAAATGCTTTTTTTTTCTTAAATATAGAAAAAGAACGTTTTTTTATAAACGTTTATCAAGTGGACATTTTTAAATTTTAATTTCATAAAAAAACATTTCTAAAAACCGGTATGTCGTACATTGGACCTATTTTTGCCGTCAATAAAACGTCAGAAAATGACGTCGTTGGGATGTGACTTAGGACCGTGAAAAATACGTCATTTTTACGTTAAACTTTAGGAATAAATGACGTAACATACGTCATAAAATGACGTAACATACGTCATAAAATGACGTAAGAATCACGTCATTATGACGACTGTCTGCTACGTACATCTTACATGTCCCAATTTATCCACTCTAATTTTTATGTTAATTTAACAGAAGGCAAATATGTAAATAAATAACACAGGTAATACGTGAAAAATCAACACAAAATTGTAATACATGGACATTATAATATCTGGAAGCAAAGTTTATGTTAAATTAACATATTAAGACCGGTCCAACCAACATCGTTAAGGGGGACAGGTTATGGCCTTATAATGTTAAATGTAATTAAAATAAACTGTTGTTCTTACATTAAATATTATTCTTTCTTCTCTTTTTCTTAAAAAAAAACAACAGAAAACAGCGATATCTATTTATAATGAATAACATAAGAGAAAATGTTGATTTAACAGATAGCAACTCTTATAGAGAGGAAAGTAATTTAAATGTTCATTTTAACATATAAAATATGTCACCAAGAATTCGTGCATTTACATATAAATTGTGTTATTTTTACTCTTAGAAAACGTTGAATAATAACTTAACGCAGAAAAAGTCAAAATAACACACAATGACAATATATATTACATTAACACCAGTGTATATAAAAAATATAACACAAAAATTGCTACACGAATAGAAATCTACTCAAATACAAAATGTTTTTTTATCGTATACTTTTGCTTCCTCATAGAGGAAGCTTTGTTTTCGTGAATTTCGTATATGAACCTTTGATTGCGCATAAAGTTGGGTCTAGTCAATCAAATTTAAAAAAATTATATATGAAATAGAGGTAGAAGAAACCAACAAAAAGATTGGTTTTTGAGTTTTTTCTGCCAATATGTTCAGATTGTTGTAAAACGTCGAAATATCGCCTTAAAAAAATGTCTATGTGTGTGTGTATGTATGCATATATGTATGTATGTATGTGCACATTTGATGTTGTGGTTGCTCTAATTTCCGCAAATATTGAGATATCGGGCTGTTTTTTTTTTTAATCGATAAAGTCTCGTTCAAGGAAGGTTGGTATTGAATTTGGCGACGGATGATCGGTAAAGGGGTTCTTTTTTAAAAAAATTTTAAATTTTTTTAGAATTGTCCGTGGTTGCTCTAACTTCCGCAAATTTGGAGATATTGATCTATTTCTAATTTTATTATATTTTTTAGTCTTTTCTACCCCTATTTCATATATAATTTTTTAAGATTTGGTTGATTAGGCCCAGCTTTATACATAATTTTGATCGCATATAAAGCTAAGTCTAATCAACCAGATTTAAAAGAATTATATATGAAATAGGGGTAGGAAAAACCGAAGTAAAAATTTTTTTTTGAGTTTTTGATGCCAATGTGTTGCTTATGTTCGAAAACGTCGAACTTAAATTTTTTGAGAATCGGTTTTGAGGATCGGCTATCCATCAAATAACTTACAGGTAGAAACCCTCAGGGTACGGACTGGGTTAGCGTAACCCGAGCGAATTTTGAAAGTAGCGCCATTTCAAAGGAAGTGAATGGTGGGGGTCCGTACCGGGGGGGGGGGAATCTTTGAGGTAGCTACTATGTGAGCGCCAAGGGGCAGCGTCAGTCTACGCTTGGTGCTCAAGTTATACAATTTTGAAAATTGAACTCGGGTAGTCTACACCCAGTCCGTACGGAACGTTACAAAATCCGTGTTTTTCAAAAAAAAAAGTGTGTTTTTCGAGTATTTGCTGCAGTAGAGTATTCTGGCATGTATAATTTACTATTTTTAATATACTTTTGTGCATTCTAACCTCAAAATGATACTCTGTAGCATACCAGCATAACGTATCCGTGCATGCATGTTATTTCTCGAAAAGTTGATTTTTGTTATTTATTTATATTATACTAATCAACAACATCCAAACAAACTATTTTTACTTTAAGATATTTTTTTTGCGTTATTACGATAAATCAAGCAAGTAACGTTATACGTTATATCGCTATCGCAAAAAAAACGGGTATTTTTATAGTTTAAAAAAAATATACTTTTGGGAATGGATCAAAAAACGAATTCAGCCATTTCAAAGAACAACTTTTTAGCTTTCAAACGCGACTTATAAAATGTCGATATCTTTTTTTTTATAAAGTTATGCAATTTAAAAGAAAAAATGAATTTTTATAAAAATTTTTTGAGAACTGTTTAAATTTTCAAATGTATCTTCGTTTAAACAAATAATGTAATAAATCTATCAACGCCATTGTATTTTTGAGAAAATTTCCGATCCAAAGAAAAAAAAATTTGTTTCAATTGACAAATTACAGCCCGATATACAGTCGATCAAAGTCGCCGGGTTAGGCTAACCCATGTCCGTACGGAACGTAACTTTTTTATAGTCCGTACGCTGAGGGTTAAGGCGAATCGGATTAATATAAGTTTTAAGACAATTTTCGTTAGTGTTTTATTTTAAACGAGCTATTTTATCGTGCTAATTAGTAATCCGATTTGCCTCGGTCTACCCATACATTTTTTAGGCAGAAATCGGTAACCCTTTCATTAATCTTCGCCAAATTCAAAACAACCTCCCTTTAATGATACCTTCTATATATATAAGTCACGTCTGTCTGTCTGTACGCGAACTACTCATTCGTTAGTGGACCGAATTTTTACCAAAAATATATGAAATAGGGGTAGAATTTCCCGGGGATGAAAATGTCGCGGTTAATTTTTCGTTACCGATCTTTTTGGAAACCGGTTCCGAAATTTTTTCAAATTTTACGAGAATTTTTTGGGAATTAATTTACCGAATCTTAAGGAATTGTATATGAAACAGGGGTAGAATTTCCCGGGGAGTATCATAATGTGCATAGTTTTTTGCTACCGATTTTTTGGAAACCGGTTTTTTTTAATTTTTCCGATTTTTCCGGAAATAATTGACCAAATTTCAAAGAATTGTATATGAAACAGGGGTAGAATTTTCCGAGGAGTGTTATAAAGTGTATAATTTTTTGTTACCCATTTTCTGAAAACCGGTTTTTCTAATTCTTCCAATTTTTCTAATTTTTTGGGAAATAATTGACCGAATCTCATTCGTTAGCGGATCGAATTTTTACCAAAAATATATGAATACCTTAATATCCCCATTATATCTTACAAAAGAAGCGAGGATTAAATATGACAGTCATGTAAAATGATGACGCTAGGACTCAACGACTCGAAGTTGATGTCCAGAGACATGCTCAGAAAAGGCAACAAGCTAGACAATTAAATAATCACATTGCTCTAATTCCCAAGGAACATGAAATAAATGTACCAGTTCATACACTTGGTCAAATGAATGTAGAATGTCAATTTTGCAAATCGTTAAACTTTACATGTGAAAAATCTAAAGATGGAAAATTTACATATTGTTGCCAAAAGGGCAAGCTTAAATTAAAACCAATAAATTGTCCTGATTTTATTAAAGAATTATACATGGGAAATAACTATGCATCACAAAATTTCCTTAGTAATATTCGTTCATATAACAGCGCTTTAGCTATGGCTTCCATGGGTGCCCCGGGAAATAGAAATCCATTGGATGTTGTGAATAATGCTCCTTATTGTTTAAAAATTCATGGGCAATATCATCATTTGACCTCGACGGCAATGCGCCCAACGGATGGGCAAGCTCCGCGATTTGCACAACTTTACTTTTTAGATACAGAAGAAGCTGTAAATCATAGAATGAATAACAAAGCTAATCAAGAATGTAATCCAGAAATAATGAAAGATTTGTCATGTTTTATGGTTCAATGCAATGAATTTGCAAAAACTTTCAAGATGATGCGTCAAGTTGAAAAAGATCTGAATCCAATAGGCAATAAAACAATAAATTTAATGTTGTCATTTAGAAAAGATCCTCAACATGATCAAAGAAGATTCAATGCTCCACAAGCTAATGAAATAGCTGTGGTCTTTCAGAATGTAGATGATGAACCTCCATTTGAAAGAGACATTAGGATTTATAATAAAAATTCGAATGATGTACAACAAATATCAATTTTGGACAAAAGATGTGACCCAATGTGTTATCCATTGTTATATCCATACTAGCGTTTCGGCCCGCGCTTCGCGCGGGAATTATCATATACTATTATATAAAACGCTACTGTTTGTCTGTCTGTCCGTCCGTCCGTCTGTCCGCGAACTACTCATTCGTTAGCGGATCGAATCTTTACCAAAAGTATATGAAGTAGAGGTAGAATTTCCCGGGGAGTGCCATGACGTGTATAGTTTTTCGTTACCGATTTTCTGGAAACCGGTTTTTCTAATTCTTTCAAATTTTCGGGAAATAATTAACCAAATCTCAAAGAATTATAGATCAAATAGGGGTAGAATTTTCCGGGGAGTGCTATAAAGTGTATAATTTTTTGTTACCGATTTTTTTGGAAGCCGGTATTAGAAATTTTTCCAATTTTTCGGGAATTAATTGATCGAATCTCTTCGTTAGTGGACCGAATCTTTATCAAAAGTATATGAAATAGTTGTAGAATTTCCCGGGGAGTGCCATGATGTGTATAGTTTTTCGTTACCAATTTTTTGGAAATCGGTTTTTAAAATTTTCCAAATTTTTCTCACAGAATTATAGATTAAACAGGGGTAGAATTTTCCGGGGAGTGTCATGATGTGTACGGTTTTTGTTACTGATTTTTTTGGAAACCGGTTTTTTTAATTTTTCGGGAAATAATTGATCGAATCTCTTCGTTAGTGGACCGAATCTTTATCAAAAGTATATGAAATAGTTGTAGAATTTCCCGGGGAGTGCCATGATGTGTATAGTTTTTCGTTACCAATTTTTTGGAAATCGGTTTTTAAAATTTTCCAAATTTTTCTCACAGAATTATAGATTAAACAGGGGTAGAATTTTCCGGGGAGTGTCATGATGTGTATAGTTTTTCGTTACCGATTTTCTGGAAACTGGTTTTTTTAATTTTTCGGGAAATAATTGATCGAATCTATTCGTTAGTGGACCGAATCTTTACTAAAAGTATATGAAATAGTTGTAGAATTTCCCGGGGAGTGCCATGATGTGTATAGTTTTTCGTTACCGATTTTTTGAAAATCGGTTTTTAAAATTTTTCAAATTTTTCTCACAGAATTATAGATTAAACAGGGGTAGAATTTTCCTGGGAGTGTCATGATGTGTATAGTTTTTTGTTACCGATTTTCTGGAAACCGGTTTTTTAAATTTTTTAGAGAGAAAAAGAGAGAGAAAGAGAGAGAGAGAGAGAGAGAGAGAGAGAGAGAGAGAGAGAGAGAGAGAGAGTGATGTGTGAGTGAATTGAACGTATTTTTCGTCTGATTTACTTGACATCGTCGAATACTATAGTATATTTCACGTTTGTTTCATGTTTTCTTAGTGTGTAAATATACTATAAAGTACTAGATGCTTGGCCCGCGCTTCGCGCGGTCTCAGAATCTATTACTTCGAAAATCGGATTTTTCGATTTAAAGTTGTCTTTAAATAAACGTGAAATATACTTTATAGTATATTTACACACTAAGAAAACATGAAACAAACGTGAAATATACTTAAATCCCAATCAAATAATTTTTTGCATTTTTATCCGCCATTTTGGATCCGCCATTCTGAATTAGCAAATTTTGAATTCAGATTCGTAATCAGCGACCCCAAAAACCCCCGTGTAAGACTTGGATGCCAAATCGGAGCAAGTTATAGAAAAAAAAGATTGACGCACTATTGCGTCAATGCTACACAGGGCACCGATTAATTTGACGCACTATTGCGTCAATGCCAACGAAGGGGTTAAATAAGGAATCTTATGAATATTGAGACTTGCAAACAATGTGCTGTTTGCAAAGCCAAGTTCTTGCGGACACAAATGGAACTTTCTTTTTTGTAGGAAGGAGAATACAACGACACAATAGTTGCTTTCAATTTACATCAAAACTCAGATAATTCTCACTTGTGACGTCATAACTCAGTTAAATGCACGTTCTTTTTGCATGCTGGCAAGTGAGATTCAACTGAGTTTTTATCCACAATCGAGACCATGTGCTTTAATAAACTCTAAATCTAATAAACTTACATTAAAAGTGAGGCTATGAACCTGTATTATTATGCGATAGCTCTGTCACCAAAATAAGCAGCTAAATACAATAAATGACATATCTTACCTGAGTATAAAATACTCACATAACTGAGTGACTCAGATCACTTATTGAGTGTAAATGGAAAGCAACTAATATTCATAGAATACAACACTCGTTCACTTATAGACCACACGTGCTTATGGACACAGCGTGCACATGTGCAGCCATAGAGCATAAATACAAGGAATCTGCGCAATAAATATTAATTATCGGTCTCACTCCGCGTATACTTGGTACGAGATACTACCATGTCTCTTGATCTCATAAAGCCAGTCTATAATGAGTCGTTAGTCGTTAATCAGATGTCGGAAGAGAGTCAGAAGAAATAGTCATAAGCGTATCGTAAGGCAATCGGAAGTCTGTAATCGGTGATCGTAAAGCTAGGTCTACAATGCGAGTCGTAAAGTCGTGAGTCGTAAGAATTGACCAATCACAATCGAATTTGAGGAGAATAATCGACTGTGATTGGTCAATTATTACGACTCACGACTTTGCGACTCGCATTGTAGACCCAGCATAAGAGATGGCATTTGGCCAATCGCTTACGATCGCCAATTGCAGACTTCCGATCGCCTTACGATACGCTTGTAACTTTTTCCGATTCTCTTTCGACATCTGACTAACGACTAACGACTCATTGTAAACTGGCCAATAATGAAACGTTTAAAACTGTCTCTCATCGATTTTGATAGGCTTTGGATATACATATTGTAAAGCAGAGCAAAATATATATATAACACACGTATTTTTTTTATCGGCTTCGAAGTATGTTCATATTTTACAAAAATAACATTAAAAAGTGGGGGCATGTTAAAAAATATGACATAATAAAAATCTAAATATACAGTTACAGAGATCACTTAATACCGTACTTTTTGTCTAAAACATTTTTTCATATACGGTTTCGGAGATATTCACTCATAATCAAATATATAGAATTTCTTTCGAAAAGTTATTTCAACCTCTAAACATGCTTCGGAGCCGATAAAAAAATACGTGTCACTTTTCGCTACTCTGCAACATATCTAAAGCCCATCAAAAATGTGAGGGACAGTTCCAAACATTTCCTTGTGATTATCCTCTTTTGTTTTCTCTCTTTGATCAGTGAGGCGACAAAGGATATTTAGTATAGTGATTTTGCTCCGATAGCAAATGTATCTGCTAAGAATACATTATTTTGCTTTAATAGCAAATTAACGTAATTCTAAAGACATATATACATATACACACAGAAATTTTTTTGTCGCAATAAAACAGATTTTGTTCTAATGACGAATAATTCGTAAAATTAGTTGTGTCTATAGGTACTACATTGTTGTTGCTGTTGCTATAAATAGCAATGCAGTAGCAATGACGATTTTGCTACAATAGCAGAATTATTATTTTCCGTGTATACGAGCAGCCGAACTGCTTGCTGATCCAAGATCGTCAGTTAAAATCGCATAGTTTGGAATTGCCGTTTTATCGTTATCAATGATAAAATTTTAGGAACTTTGTCAAATGTGAATTATCAATGTTATTACAAAAAGTTGCGATATAAACGATGTTCGAATGTATAAAAAAATTAATGCAAATAAAAAAATAACTGGAAGTTATAATTTCATTTGAATCTTATATGACGTTTGCTTCATCTTTGCAGAAAAATAAATGACATTTGTTTCTTCCTAATGCACGCGTTCGTAACAATGTACACGCGTAAGAAATGCAAACCAGTTTGAATCTCATTTCAATGTTCGACCGCTCAACGTTTGGAATTCAGATAAAGATCAACTTCAGATCTGTCGATCCTGTTTCCAAAACGTGTTTCCAGTTTCCACCACGGATCTTCTTATACAGTCATTCCGTTACCACATCACGATGTGCGTTCACCGGTAGAGCACGTGTGCATCACCTCGTAACGAGTGATCTCCAACTTCGCCTTTCATCGTTCTTCATAAAATTCATTCTTCATAAATAAATCATGTCCATCGCGTTTCCCGCGCAACCTAGCATCGTCCGCGAATTTTTTCGCGCTTGACGGACTCATCAAAAAATTTCAGTGCGTTCGTCCGGAAGTGCAAAATAGCTCGTTGATTCGATTAAACTTAAGCGCCAGTGGGGAATCGCTGGAAAACGCGCTCGCACACGGCTGAGCGGAAAGTGCGACTGTGCGTTAAGCGTGTAGAATATTCGCGTTCTGCATCTGAAGTCTCATTCACACTTCATTCAGAAAAATGACAGAGAAAAACACTTTCACGTGTACATTCGAAACGCAGGAGGAACGGAGGTACGACATATTGCATGCTTATTGAAAATTTTCAAAGCTTCACATAGATTGT
Organism: Temnothorax ravouxi; assembly: GCA_030770255.1. Lineage (NCBI taxonomy): Eukaryota > Metazoa > Arthropoda > Insecta > Hymenoptera > Formicidae > Temnothorax > Temnothorax ravouxi. The sequence continues at coordinate 284,881 of JASTWP010004350.1, forward strand.
TTGTGTCTTTTGACATGAAAATCAATCCCATCGTTCGAAAACTTGAATCGCACAATACTTTCGTTGGTTTATTCCGTAGCTACAGACCTGTCTCGTGATGTGGATACGCTTGTTGCGCAGGTTCGTATCGATTGCTTGCTCAGCTGATACATTTGCTGCTGCATGCATTTCACAGTTCTGCTCCGCTTAAAGTGCGTTAGAAACACGTAACACAAGCATATTTTTTTGACATCCAAGTGTAGCTGTTTTTTTATGGCTCTGCAGTGTGCAAGCATTATCTCATTATCGGTGCGTACATTAGCTCGTTATCAGTGGACTCTGTACTTAAATCGGTAATACCCGATAATTATATATCCACGTGGAAATTTTTTTTTTCACGCATGCGTTTTTCAACTTGTGTCAAGGAAACTGAAACAAGTACTCGACATTTCCTTTATAATTGCAACAATGCTCCACATTGCACAGAATATAGTCAACGATGCCGATATGGCATGGAATTTCTCGACGCACGCAGGTCAAGATTCGAGGTATACGAAGAAGTGCAGTTGTAGATGGTGAGAAACGGACGGCATGTTTTCCAAGTGAGTCGATGTTCAATTAATCGAGCACGGAGTACAGATGCAACTCCATTTATTGTACTAATAAGTGAGGCTTTTCGCAGAGAAAAGTCATGAGAGCTTTCTCGCCCTCGTCGGACACGAGTTCCGTATACACCAGCGCCGACGATGCACGCCGGTGCACCGACTATGAGAGGAGCCAGTTCCTCGACTTAGAGAATATCGGGAGTGCCTGGCTCCTCGGCTCACATTCTTCGCACGATAGAACGAAACGAGTACTCGAGAGATTTAAAATAGACAAGTGAGTGACAGCATGCATCCGTTATCATAAACACGGACCTCGTTCTTCCACAACACAGCCTTTCCATTCCTCCCACAGTGGGAGAAGTTTCCTTAGAGTTCAAATATCACATTTTATTTCAATTAGAAAGTATTTCATTTAATTAGAAAAGCGAAAGTAGCTACCGTTCATTACGTGAAGTTCTTAAATCAGCAACGTCCATGATAGACTTCTATCACATCATCTGCCACGTAACCGCATTGCCCTTTATTGCCCTTCGTACAATACGCGATATTGTACAAAAAAAAGCTTGAGAGCTATTTCAAATTGCCGAGGAATAATGCACATATTAAAATAAATAAAATTCTTATTCCCCCAGCATCATAAAGCAGTAACTTTGACCCTTTACTGGTGATACAATAAAGATCGACACAACTGACAGCGAGGAGTCTCTCATAAAAAGAAACTTTATTACTATAGACATCGGATTTTTTATATGCAGATTGGTGGAAAAAAACAATTAATAACTAAAATTATGTTATTTATAATATCCAACATATTCATACTGCAACATATGTTAGGTATAAATATGTTGGATATTATAAATAACATAATTTTAGTTATTAATTGCTTTTAATTGCCATAAAAAATCCGATGTCTATTTATTACATTTTTTTAAATATCTTATAGAATATAATTATTAATTTAATTGGTTATCTAAAACTAGATTCAAACCAAGCAGACAAAACTAATACAAATAAACAATTTTCTTCAATATAAGAAGATCAATGCGGTCACAATACAAACAATAAGGAAATTATGGAAATTATCTATCCAGTACCCCTATTCTGTAACTCTTAACGACAGTGTCGTTATCGTTATGATGTCGTTGCGCATATTATATGGAAAAAAGCTGCGCAACGACGATATAACGATACCAATACTGTCGTTAGAGTTACAGAATAGGGCTACAGAAGTATATATAATGTCTCGCGCTAAGTGTACGCGCAGCGGAGATAGATCGTGTATCTTAAAGCGGGCTGCACACAGAGATATGTATCAACAAACGATATCGTATACCATTTCATAAGACATGTCTCATCGTGTGTAAGTACGTCTCCGAAAGTTTCATGCAGTGTCAATATAAGTATCGATAATACATGAATCTAGTCTCCCGCTGTCGATGGAATACAAAAAGACCGAAATAATGATACTGAGATATGTTTTATTAGCTTATTTTTGCATGTGTAAACCTTCTCGCGACAGATTCCCGCTAACCGCCACTATAAAAAGTTGGCACTTTACTTCCAAAAATCACACACTCAGTACTAGAGACACGTGATATCTGTTATCGCAGTGTATGTATAGTACATGTCTCAGATCAGCGACGGTATCACGATACCGTTTCTTGATACATATCTCTGGTGTGCAGCCCGTTTTATACGTAAACTGTCATGTTGAGAGACCCTTAGATTATCGGATCTCATAAATGGCTGAACCGACCAAGTTTGAATAATATAATAAGTGTTTTTATTTTTCGTCTACGTGTTCTACGAACGGAGATACATTGCGATGCAAAGTCCGAAATGTAAATATTTCGCATTAAGGACGTTGTAAGGAAAATGCAAAATGTTAAGAACGGCATGAATATAATTTTCTTTACAAATAATGGTTGCATGTAAATTTTTTTATATTTTTTCACCGGCCCATTTTTGCATAAATTAATTAATATCAAAATAATATCAAAGTTCCACATTTTATAATAGACTCTTATGAGAAACTCGATTCTCCATATCCATTTTCAACAAAAACAGATATTTAAAATATTAAGAAACGAATAAAATTGTGTAATATGTAAAGTATAGCATATTGAAATTGTTTCAAAGTTCAAGCCATTTCATCGCATAGTTTATTTGCAATACTAAAAAATAAGTCAATATGTAATACTTCTGTCATCCAAGCTGTGTGATAAAGAAAACTTGACAACGCTGTTGAAAACGCAAAAAAGATTCTCACCCAGTGTAATTGGGTAGTAACCCAGTGCCGTAACTAGGGCAGTGCCCTCGCACCGGGTGCAAGCTTCAAGGAGGCGCAGACAAAACTATAAAATAAAAAAGGAGACATAAACAATTCTCCTTTCAGACTCAAAGGCTCGAACACCTCGAGGGTGCACCTACGCAGGTGACCAGACTTGACTTCTCGAAAGTCTACTGTATATATAGATTCGCCGGGCAACAGAAACTGACAAAGGACATTTTGTCCATAAAGAACTCGATTGCAAGGCATCTTAATCATGAAAATATTATTCACGAGTTTGCATCACATAAGGCTCATAAGTTGCATTGTCAGATAATTGATATTTTTTAAATATTTAATGTTCTTTTTTATTAAAAGTATTTGGAAGGGGGAGGGGGGCTCAAAATGTTTTGTATTACTTGTGTTATCGTACTCGTCACACGACTCACACGTACTAATCTCCGTGGTACTCATTCTCACCGATTAAACTTCTTGAACTTTTGGCACCCAAATCGAGAGTCTATATTCTGCCAATCGATGGTAGTTCTAACAACTTCGATTTTTTATTTCTACTCCGTTGCCAAGTCATTATTTGTAGTAATAATAAAATTTATTTAAAAAATTTAAATTTATGTGAGACTTTCACATAAATTAAACATTTATATTCTTTGCATTTTAACTGCATTACATTCTATATTTTTTTCAAAATTTTAAATTAATATTATTTTAAATATCAATATTTCAGATTGGCAGTGCTCATCCATATTTCCTTTGTATGAAAACGCCCCCCACTGCACTTGAGCCTTACAACCTCCTTAAGATACGTCGTTATCGCCCAAGCAATTATTCTCCTTTTCATTTTTTTGATAATTTATTCTTCGGTAGTTAAAAAAACAATGTAAACATTTCGACTGTATTAAGTCTTCTGTAGCACAAAAATAAAGTTAATCACATAAAAATGGGTTAAAAGCAAAAAATAAAGAATAAAAAGCTATCAATTAAACTATTAAGCTATCAATTAAACTTTATTAAACGGAAAAGCGAGTTAGTAGTCAACTATGTTATACGTTGGATTCACGTTCCAGAGATTCGGGTTCAATCCTAAGTAGGTATTCCAAATCCTGCAGAGGTTTTTCTCAGGAATTTGGAGTGGGGGTCTGACAAAAGACAACAGTGGCTACGAGGTGTGCGTGTCCCCGGAATTTTCGGGGGGCGCCACCTAGTCGCCCTGTGGTCGAATCTTCTCCCTAACGGGGGATTCGTCCTCTACGATCATCATTTTTCTAGCTGGAAACGTAAAGAAAGAGGGCGCCTATATACCGAGATTTTACATAATATACAGAAGAACAGTAAACAAATTAAAAAACTGAAATAAACAAACAAATATAAGGTAATTGCCTCGATAAGAGGCAATGACAAAGGTCAGAAACATTATTGTCACGTGTACTTATAAAGAAAATCAACAAATTAATAAACAGCTATACGAGTCAAGCGCGGTACGTGGTGGGCAAGTAAAGAAATTAATAGTTACAGAAGTAACGCGCAAATTACATTGCACGATATTATTCCTACATGTTTTCCCAAGGGCAGATGATAAAAATTATGTATGTATAAATTGCAGAATTTTTGTTTTAAGCAAATATTGTCGTCAGGTGACAGCTGCGTATGTGCCCAAATAAGTAATATTTTTAATTTTTTAGTGTTTTTGATATAAAATCGCGTTTTCTACCCTAGATTTTTGTGCGTACATACTTTAATTCTAGACCAAAAACTTGTAATTCTGTAAAGCCAATTAAAAGATCCATCAAAAAACGATAATGTCGGTAAATCATACAGCTGCAGGATCCCCTTAAATGCTTCTATTTAAATATTTTTTGAGAAAAATAATATATTGTACATATCGACAGTTCCTAGCAACAACGTCGTATCTAAGAAATATAAAATAACAAAGTCGTATTTCAATAATTCCTATAAGACTGTCGTATCGAAAACGAGTAAGAAAGGCGGATTACTATTTAAATTTGTTTAACATTGCTATTTAAAATAACAAAATCATACGCTTTTCTTGCTCGCGCGTTTTCAATACGACAATGTTGCAAGGATTATTGAAATAAGACTTTGTTATTTTATATTTTTGAGATACGACTTTGTTGCTAGAAACCGTTGATATTTTCGGCAATAACGTAAAACATTAACAAACAGTTAAAATGTAAATTTGTATACATTTATTATAATAAACAATTGTGAAATTGTAAAATACATTACTGTGCAAGCGCGCGAGTCGCAATTGTATGAGAGATCAATTGCACTCGCCAGACGATTCGCCGGAACGGCCCAGCGCTGAGCCCGGAATGCGCGTGACGCGATTGAGAATCGCTGGAGATCGGAGGAGACACTCACACAATGAAACGAGGAGTCGACAGATACTCGTCAAACATGTCAATTTATTATTATACAGGATGATTACACTGTTTGACATCGTCTTGTATCGAGCGATCGAGCACGGTAACGCGTGACGTCACTCGCGGCGTGGAGTCATACCTGACTCGCGGGGCTCGCGGGCAAGCTGTCGGTTACTCCAAATGAATTTCCTTTACAGGCGGGTCACTTCCCGGCCCCGAATGATAACAATCGCGCTCGCGAGCCGTCTATTCTTATTGTTCGCTTTGACTGCGGTCGGATTTTCACGGGCGTACTAATGGCGATTGAATCCCGTGGGAATGTTAATGCAGCGCACTCGGAGCAGTTTTTTTTTTTATTCAGATAAAAAAGGACCATGGGGGGTACCCATATGGTCTACATTACATAGAGACATCTGGAGATATCGCAATGAACTAGGTACTAAAATACAGTAGGAGCAGTTTGGATCGTGTGATAATTTGCTGGTGATACACACCGGAGGAACACCGCGCGATCACCCAATTTTCGATATTCGCGGAGACAACGAGCTTGCCCGACAGTTTCTGAACGCCGACTGACTACGCGTCGCGCTGCTCCGAACGGTAACGCGCTCGCCCGATCGTCGCTGGTTGTACGAAAAACAAGTTAAGGACCGCCCATCACGGCAACCGAACAATAGGGCCATGCGACGATCACGCAAGAAGCAAGCTTCTCGAAGCTTCGTTTCCGCGACGAAACGAAAACCAAATAGACGATCGAGCTCGTTCTTGAACAATTACAATGTTGCAAATGTTAAACAAATTTAATATTGAAACAATAGTGGTCTTCCACACCACCCTTGAAGTTCCACTAAAGGCGCGTTAGATTTTTTTAAAGTGAATCTTCGCCTGTAGCCATATTCTACCACATTTTTCTTGGCAAAAATAAAAAACGGAACAATTTTTATTTCCCTCCAAGATAATTACGACCTATTCGGTATGTAAGACTTAAAACAGATATTGGGATTGGCAGTCGTGACGTCACAAAGCAAAATGTCCGGAGAGAGTAGGTCACTTGTCACTCTACAATACGACGTATGTGCTTATTTCCTGAACCGAATTTTTACCAAAAATATATGAAATAGGGGTAAAATTTTCCGGGGAGTGCCACTATGTGTATAGTTTTTAAATCGATTTATTTATGTGGCAGCTGGTGACCTACGACCTACTCTTTTTAGTTCTGTTTTCGCCACCAGATAGCGTATCGCAGTTTAGCCATTCCCAATGTTTCAACTTCAGTCATATTACGTTGTGTTGCCAGATCAGGGGATTTCCCCCTAGATTTAGGGTTTTTTAAGTCGCATCAGGGGACAAACAGGGGGAAAGTTTTTTTGGGGTATTTTTTAGGGGATTGTAAAATTTTGGGAATTTTTTCGTTATTTGTATTAAAAAATTTCAAAAATCAACTCCAAACGTGCGTAACTAACTGACTGGAACAAATGGGACCCCACCCTCATTGAGCAACACATTTTAAGACAGCTTTTTGCACATATACAAATAAACAATTCTTGTATCAATATAGTATTTATTATATATATATATATTTATTTATTTATCCAATATATAGATATAATATTTAAGTTTACGTCTAAAAAATGCTATAATAATAGCTGCATGAGGACTAGTAAACGCATGTGGATTAGTAAGATATTAGTTAAAATAGAACGAAAAATGCGTAACTTATATATAATAAGGCTCTGACAAATATATCTTTGAAAAATTATATAAATGCATGACCCTCGTCTCGAGTTGTTTAAATGTTTCTTATTCGCTGGGTAAAACATCAAGTACCCTAAGGTCGTCATCATTTATCATGCCATATACTATTTCGGACGTAAACCGTTTCAGCATAGCTACTGTAGGTTTAAACTCAGAGCATTCGATACCGAGGGTGCAACGAACATGTAAAATTGCTTCGACCATCTTAACCGACATTTTGTTTCGTAATTTGTCCTTGACAATATTTACAATAGAAAATGCGCGTTCGACTGCGGCATTTGAGAAGGGTAAGCTGAGCAGCCCGAGAACGAGCTTCGATATATTTCCATATCTTTTATTTCCTCCCGCATCCGTAAGCTCGTTGACCTCTGCCCAAAACGTTTCAGTGCTGACAACTTTGACTTCAGCCCTATGAAGTATGTTCCACTCTTTTACAGTTGAACTAATATCATTGCACAGACTATGCTTGAATTTTGCCGCAATATTCGTGATATCAGCTTTTACCTGTGATGATGCTAATTGTGGCGAAAATGTCGATATTTGGTCAAGAATTTTTATATTGTCGGGAATTCTCTTTTGTAATTCTGATATAAGAACGACCAAAAAATCTTTACAGCGTTCTTTGATTTGCGCAACTAATTGTTGATGAATTTTGGCAGTTAGGACGTTAAATTCGTATCAAAAATTTATGCACTCGGGGGACATACAAAAAGATTTAAAATCGAATTTTGCAAGATCGTAATGCGATATTTTTTTTAGTTGCGACGGGACGACGAGCATTTGGAGAAGTGAATATACAGCATCGTTTAAATCTTTAAACAGTTTGACCGGGTCAACAGAATTAGATTGAAACAATCGGTTTAGCTCTATGATGCTTTGCAGCGTAGTACTGAGAAAAGTCAAATACAACTTGTTTTCGGGCGTCGAGAACATGCTGTGTAGTTGAGAAGCCGTATAGCATCGCTCCTTGTTGCTTTCAGTAATTTTAAAATGTAGCTGAAGTGCGTCCCATTGATCGAGAATAACATTAACAGCTTGGAGCCTTACCAACCAACGAGTATTCGACAGTTTCGCGGACCATAAAATCGAGGTGCCTTGGCAAAACTTTGCAAGCCTCCTCGGCTGCGAGATGTAGCGAATGACATATGCATTTAATCACGATAAGCTCAGGATTGATGTCCCGCAATATCGTCGTTACTGAATGATGTATACCTACATTCACGCTGGCTCCATCAACCCCTAGACCTATGAGTTTTTCTATTTCTAAATTATCATTTTTCAGTTGCTGCAAGATTGCTGTGGCAATAGCATCGGAAGTCCCTGCTGTCATTTCAACCAAACGATAAAAAGTCGTCACAATCTTTTTCTTCGATTGACTGAAATATCGGATCATGAGGCACAGGATCTTCTTCGTGTCGATTGTTGTAGACTCGTCGATAATCAACGAATAGTGTGATTTTTCGAGGTCCTCGAGAAGCTCTTGCACGATACATGGTGATAAAATATTTTTTATCAAAGCCGTGCATTTTGTTCGGTGCAGTTTTACGTCTTGCAAAACTGCAGAATCCTTGTCAAGATCCTTAATCACGAGAGCGAGATGGTCAACGGCTTTAATAGAAGAATGCTGTGCTACAAAAGCAGCAATTTTCAATTCTGCTATTTTTCGTTTTTGGGACAGAGTCATCTTCGCAAACTTGTCAATTGGCGGTATCTGTGCAACGATGTTTCTATTTTTCAGGCTTTGCTCATGTTTCTTCGACGCAGCATGTTCTATCAATCCCTTTTTGTGCGCAGCGAGAATCGTATTGCAAAAAGCACAAAACGCTTTGCAAGAATCTCCATTAGGAGATGGTTTTAACCAATCTATATAGTTAAAAAAACACAGGCGACTTATAATTAGACATTATCATTCAGGAAACAATAGGCCTGTTCTTTTCAGCTGAACTCCTGCACGGTTCATCTTTCCTCTCTTTCTTTTCATGTTGGAGAGAAAAAGAGAAAAGATGAACCGTGCAAGAAGTTCAGCTGAAAAGAACAGGCCTAATATAGCCAAAAATACAGCAAATTCAAAATATTATACTTTATTCTGTGTAAATTATTTGTCTAATTAGATTAGGTTAGATTTACCTTTGAAGGTTAATTCTAACTCCCAACTTTTTATGTATTTTTGTAAATACTTTTTCGTGCTTTGAGTTTTTGGCATTCTGCAATTTTTTGCACTTAAAATAATCGCTTGAGAACTTGAATTATTTATTTAAAAAACTGAAAATGATAAACTTTTGTTCGTTATTACATATTTTAGTAATTCCCATATACTTTAGTGGACCTCTGGTGGAAAAAAGTAATGTTGATTCAATCAACTTGAATGTTGAACGCGGTAGATAGTACTAGAGACAGACCAGAAGATGTCGCATTTTGAACGCCATTTATCGATAATGTCTACGTATGAAATTGGTAGCAGTTGTTAGGGGATTTTTAGGGGAAAACAAAATATGTTCAGGTCGTCACGCGAATCATCTGGTAACACTGATTACGTATAAGAATACACGCAGATGAAAAAATGTCATCAACAAGTAACCGTGCGTAATATGACAACAACTTATCATGTTTTCACTTCAGCATATGCTCGAAGTGACCCCCTTCCATCCTCTCACAAAGTATAGCCCTGTCTAAGATTGCTCCCTGTACCCGGCGCAAGATCTGTGGCGTTTTTGCACGACAAGCTCGTACAATTCTATCCTTCAGATCTTCAGCGCTAGCAGGTCACGTTGCAAATACCTGTTGTTTAAGATGACCCCACAGAAAAAAGTCAAGTGGTGTGAGATCTGGTGAACGTGGCGGCCATTCGTGGGGACCGTGAAGACCGCTCCAATGGCTACCGAATTTCTCGTTTAATAACAATCTTGTCTCTTTGGCGGTGTGTGCAGGATGGCCGTCCTGCTGGAACCACATGTTAACACGTGATTCCAGTGGCACCTCATCCAACAAACTGACAAGCTCGTTTCGAAGAAAATTTCGGTAGACATTACCATCGACCTTGCCATCGAAGAAATATGGCCCAATGAGCGGGTATTCTCAAGGACCACATCATTACTCAATTACCGACAATTCATTTCAAAGGTCTCATTTTGAAACGGCTTTACAGATCGCAAAATCCTTTTACAGGAGTAAAGTAAAGGTATGTATACTAATAAAGGGTGGGAATGTAAAATAATTAGTAACAATTGAAAAAAATTAAAAATGCTGTTACCTCATTTCCTAATATAAACAGTTGTATAAGTAATATGTACGAAATGAAATGTTCCCACCCTTCAGAAGACGTGCACAAACAATAACGTACCTTTGAAATTGAGATTGAAAGCCTGGAATAAAAATGAGAGCTTTGAAGAAATTATAACCTATAACCATGTCTATCCTTGTCTATCATCATTGTCTATACAAGGACAGATATAGAATTCGGTCGGTAATACAAACGTCTTTAGGATCCGCCCTTAAGGTGATGCTGGAGCCGTCTGTATAACCGACAAAATTACCATTTTCTATGTTATCGACTATATCTGTCCTTGTATAGACAAAGATATAGACAAGGATAGCACGCTACATTGCACGCACACATACGCATGATGCACATCGACATTATACTTTTATATTACGCTTCCAAATCTTGATTTGGAGGGTTTATCGATGTTTTTCTTGTTGTGCAATTCGGGGGAACTTGTTTTCGCGTTCGTACCAATGGTATATCTCTTATATGAAATACATCTTGTGACGAGCTGACAGCTCGCCGCAATTCGAGACGCCATATTGGGATAAGAGTAGGATAAGGAAATCTGTACTTCCGTAATTTTTTCTCGTTTTCTATATAAAATCAAAGTTCCCCGAATCATTAATGTATGTACTGCAATTCTGGAGAAGGATTTTTAATTCTGTCAAATTAATACGACGCTACGTGCCGACAAAAAATGCCGGTAAAACAGACGGCTCCAGCATCCCCTTAAGTACAGAAGTACTTGCCTGTATGTACATACATACATACATTGCAGCCGATCTAAGGAGCTGCCACCTATGGGCCGCAAAAATCTTTAGAGGTGCGGTCGGTAACTTATCAGTCGGTAACTTCGATGGTAAAAGAATGGGACATCCATTAACATTCACCCGATATATATATGTTACAGTTAAAACCCGAAATCCGTCAAAACCCGAATTTACTGGTAAATTCTAGTTTTAACTAAGCCAGCTTGGCAATTCGCGTTCTAACTGAAATAATTTAGTCAAAACTAGAATTGACCGAGTGCTTTAGTATATTCGCGTTCTAACTGAAAAAATTTAGTTAAAACCAGAATTAATCGACTGCTTTAGTAAATTCGCGGTCTAACGTGTTTCTCTTACAGTCAGAACGCGAAATCCCTTAATCGGCAATGCTATACATACATGTGTTATGCCCAAACACCGAAATCGCTCAGTGAGCGAAAAAAACATCCACAACGCGATGTGTACATTTGAGAAACGTCCACGACGCGTTCTGCATAACTTGCATGTTACTTTAAGTTATAAAGCGAGGTCCACGCTGCCTATCAGCGAAGGTAGGTGTGGGAAGGGGGCCGAAGGCCCCCTTTTGCACCCCCCCTCCCGCGTGTGTGTGTGTGTGTGAGTGACGCGCTTTAAACACTTAAATACTTTTAAAGAGCGTTACTCACGCGCGCGCGCGCGGGGGAGGAAGGTGCAAGGGGGGGCTTTCGGCCCCCCTCCCGCACCCTCCTCCGTCAGTAAGCAGCGTAGACCTCGCTTTATAACTTACTAGTCCGGGAGCCAGCTGCCATTTTAAGTGAATTATTTTAAGAAATCTGAGATTTTCGGCTAGTGTTCAATTCGGTCTGCTAATAAACGAAATGAACGTCAGCTTCCATGGTAGCGGTGGGTGTTGCCGCGGCAGCCACCCACACACGTATAATTATAATAAAAATAAACCGACATAAAGAAAGCTGAGACTTTTTTTGTACGTTTATTATGATCTAAATAAAAGGAAAATAATAGTCAGCAATCAGTCAATTCAAGTTTTAACTAAATTCTTTCAGTTAGAACGCGAATTACCGAAAGAGCTTAGTTAAAACTAGAATTTACCAGTAAATACGGGTTTTGACGGATTTCGGGTTTTAACTGTAACATATATATATATGTATATATATGTATATATATATCAAGAGACACGGCAGTGTCTTGCGCCAAGTACACGCGGAGCGAGACCGCACCGTGACTCTTTTACGCGACGCGACGGGTTGCGAGTACCCGAGATGTTGAGATCTCGATAACGAGTGAACGGATCAAGTTCTAAGTAGGCTTAATCGATAGTTGGGGTCAAAATAAGGGGGGTATCTCCTGTATAATTTTCCGCTACGTGCCCTACGAGCGCAGATATTGCGACGCAAAGTCCAAATGTGAAAATTTTTTATTAAGATACTCCTCCTCCTCCTCCTAACGCCGATCTGTGTGATCACGTGATCAGAGAAAATGTCCCTTTCACTTTTTCGACACTGGCGGCGCAGGTATCGCCAGTTTCAATATCGCGCGCGTATTTCGAACGATCTAGTAGGTAAATTATTAAAGGTCGATAGACTTATCGGTCAGAAGGAAGATTTCTATTTAGCTAAATTAAGTATTTATATAATATATATTGATTCTTATGAATCAAGCTTGAATTCGATGTTTAGGTATCCCAGGTTGCCGATGACGAAGTACAGATAGTGCGCTTCATAGTTTTCGGTGTCCAGGTGTAATAATACGTTGAATTCGATGTCTACGTATTCCAGGTTGCCGATGACGAGGTCCACATAGTGCGCTCCGTAGTTTTCGGTGTCTACGTGTATTAATACCTTGAATTCGATGTCCACGTCTCCCAGGTTGCCGATGACGAGGTCCACATAGTGCGCTTCGTAGTTTTCGGTGTCCAGGTGTAATAATACGTTGAATGCGATGTCTAGGTGTCCCAGGTTGCCGATGTCGAGGTCCACATAGTGCGCTCCGTAGTTTTCGGCGTCTACGTGTATTAATACCTTAAATTCGATGTCCACAAGTCCCAGGTTGCCGATGACGGGATTCAGATAGTGCGCTTCATAGTTTTCGGTGTCCAGGTGTAATCGTACGTTGAATGCGATGTCTAGGTGTCCCAGGTTGCCGATGTCGAGGTCACATAGTGCGCTCCGTAGTTTTCGGTGTCTAAGTGTATTAATACCTTAAATTCGATGTCCACGTGTCGCAGGTTGCCGATGACGGGATTCAGATAGTGCGCTTCATAGTTTTCGGTGTCCAGGTGTAATCGTACGTTGAATGCGATGTCTAGGTGTCCAAGGTTGCCGATGTCGAGGTCCACATAGTGCGCTCCGTAGTTTTCGGTGTCTACGTGTATTAATACCTTAAATTCGATGTCCACGTGTCCCAGGTTGCCGATGACGGAATTCAGATAGTGCGCTTCATAGTTTTCGGTGTCCAGGTGTAATCGTACGTTGAATGCGATGTCTAGGTGTCCCAGGTTGCCGATGACGATGTCTAGATAGTTAGCTCCGTAGTTTTCGGTGTCCAGGTGTAATAATATGTTGAATGCGATGTCTAGGTGTCCCAGGTTGCCGATGACGATGTCTAGATAGTGAGCTCCGTAGTTTTCGGTGTCTACGTGTATTAATACCTTGAATTCGATGTCCACGTGTCCCAGGTTGCCGATGACGGAATCCACATAGTGCGCTCCGTAGTTTTCGGTGTCTACGTGTATTAATACCTTGAAATTGATGTCTAGGTGTCCCAGGTTGCTGATGACGAGGTCCAGATAACGCGCTCCGTAGTTTTTGGTGTCTAGGTGTAATAATACCTCGAGTTCGATGTCTACGTGTTCCAGGTTGCCGATGACGAGGTCCACATAGTGCGATTTGTAGTTTTTGGTGACTAGGTGTATTAATAACTTTAAATCCGAATGTGGGATACGTAGATATTGAATATGAGGTATTAATACACGTAGACACCGAAAACTACGGAGCGCACTATGTGGATCTCGTCATCGGCAACGTGGGACACCTAGACAACGAATTCAACGTATTATTACACCTGGACACCGAAAACTATGGAGCGCACTATTTGTAACCCGTTATCGGCAACCTGGGATACCTAGACATCGAATTCAAGCTTGATTCATAAGAATCGACTTAAAAATTCCCTAGCGGCAGAACTAAAATTATGTCATGACATAATAAAAATTAGTTGAAATAAAATTATGTCTAGACATAATAAAAACTGGACAAATTAAAATTATGTCTGACATAAAAATAAGTCCGCATTTTTATTATGTGTATACACATAATTTTAATTCATACAATTTTTATTATGTGTACACATAATTTGTTTTCGAATGAACGTAAAACGTATTTGTTACAATATCTATCCATTATTGAAAATCGATATGCGCGACAAAAGCTCTTGTATATCATTAATGCATTTCAAAAAATCTCGAAAAAACCTATAAGCAGTAGTATATTTACCTAAAAAAAACCGAAGTAACAAGTGGTAGACGTAATCTTTGTATCGAAATAACACCCTGTACATACTGTTTATAAAATGCGTAATACTACAAAAAAGGCATGATATCTGTACAAAATTACCTTTTTTAAAAAAAAGGTAAAGAAAGGCGCCAAGTACACGCGTAGTAGTGTATATGTGTTGTTACCTCGAAAAAAAACAGTGGTAATATTATACCTCAAAAAAATCTAAGTAACAAATGGTAGACGTAATCTTTGCATTTCAAAAAATCTCGAAAAAACCTATAAGCAGTAGTATATTTACCTCAAAAAACCGAAGTAACAAGTGGTAGACGTAATCTTTGTATCTCGATAAATCTTGAAAAAACCTAAGCAGTAGTATCTTTACCTCGAAAAAACCGAAGTAACAAGTGGTAGATGTAATCTTTGTTTCTCGAAAAATCTCGAAAAAACCCAAGCAGTAGTATTTTTATTTCCAAAAAATTATAACTCAAGTGATACACATCAAAAAAATTATGTTATTACAAAATACAAAAAAGAATTGATATCTCTTTTTAAATTACTGCGCCAATTACAGAGAGAATATACACTGAGAATCTTTTGTATCTCGAAAAATCTCGAAAAAACCTAAGCAGTAGTATTTTTATTTTCAAATATGTATGTTGTTACCTCGAAAGAAAACAGTAGTAATATTATTACAATCACAAAAAAGAAATAATATCTCTTTTTAAATGACAGCGCCAATTACAGAGAGAACATACACTGAGAAAAAAATGTGTTAATCTCAAGAAATATTTAGTCCGATACGTTCAACTGAACATTTTAGTTAGTTAACTAAACATTAGTTAAATTAATTAATTAAAGAAACGAAATAAATTGTTGAAACAACTAATATTTAGTTAACTAACTAAAATGTTTAGTTGAACGTATCGAACTAAATATTTCTTGGAATTAACAATTTTTTTTCTCAGTGTATTTTTCGAGATACAAAGATTAGGTTTTTTCGAGGTATAATATTACCATTGTTTTTTTTTTCGAGGTTATAATATTACAAAGAATTATTTTAATCACAAAGAATTAAAGAGGTAACATTATAAAATAAAAATATTTAATTAAAATAAAATAAATAAATTTTTCTTGTAAAAAACTTGGCGCTGCTTTTTTAAGGTCAATCCAGAAAAACTTGCATAGGTGCATAAACATATACATAAAGAGATGGATAGGTAGGTCTATTTCCTTTTGCACATATATATGAACCAATCAATTTCTTACGCTTATGTTTATGCGCTATGCAAATTTGTCTGGATAAAGCGGGGAACACAGACTTTTGCATAACACATAATACGTAAGGTCCATACATATGTGGATAAGGAAATAGACCAATCAATTTTCTTATGCTTACGCATTATGCGTTGTGCAGAAGTGTGGGCTCCCCGCTTAAGAGCCTCCGCACAAGACTCTCGTATGATAGCGTATGATAACATAACGTAGATCAACGCACAAGAAACGTATTCACGTATAACGCCGTAACCGATACGTTTCTTGTGCGTTGACCCACATTTCGTTACACTACATTGCTATAAAAAAGTCTTGTGCGGAGGCTCTAAACCTTAAAAAAGCAGCGCCAAGTTTTTTACAAGAAAAATTTATTTACTTTATTTTAATTAAATATTTTTATTTTATAATGTTACCTCTTTAATTCTTTGTGATTAAAATAATTCTTTGTAATATTATAACCTCGAAAAAAAACAGTGGTAATATTATACCTCGAAAAAACCTAATCTTTGTATCTCGAAAAATACACTGAGAAAAAAAATTGTTAATTCCAAGAAATATTTAGTTCGATACGTTCAACTAAACATTTTAGTTAGTTAACTAAATATTAGTTGTTTCAACAATTTATTTCGTTTCTTTAATTAATTAATTTAACTAATGTTTAGTTAACTAACTAAAATGTTCAGTTGAACGTATCGGACTAAATATTTCTTGAGATTAACACATTTTTTTCTCAGTGTATGTTCTCTCTGTAATTGGCGCTGTCATTTAAAAAGAGATATCATTTCTTTTTTGTGATTGTAATAATATTACTACTGTTTTCTTTCGAGGTAACAACATACATATTTGAAAATAAAAATACTACTGCTTAGGTTTTTTCGAGATTTTTCGAGATACAAAGATTCTCAGTGTATATTCTCTCTGTAATTGGCGCTGTAATTTAAAAAAAAAAATCAATTCTTTTTTGTATTTTGTAATAACATAATTTTTTTGATGTGTATCACTTGAGTTATAATTTTTTGGAAATAAAAATACTACTGCTTGGGTTTTTTCGAGATTTTTCGAGAAACAAAGATTACATCTACCACTTGTTACTTCGGTTTTTTCGAGGTAAAGATACTACTGCTTAGGTTTTTTCAAGATTTATCGAGATACAAAGATTACGTCTACCACTTGTTACTTCGGTTTTTTGAGGTTTATCTTATTACCTCGAAAAAAAACCAAATGGTAGTATCATTAATTTTAAATTTAAAAATATTTTAATAAAACCCAAATGGTACGTAATATATTTTTGTACCTCGAAAAAACCCAAAAGTGGGTAGGTAGTATCTTTATTTTCACAAAATTATATTACCTAACTTAACTCAAGTGACATGTATTTCAATAAAAAAGATGTGAAATCTGTATTTTCTTCTTCACAAAATTTTATTACCTAACTTAACTCAAGTGACATGTATTTCAAAAAAAGATGTGAAATCTTTAAATTAAATTGCGTCAATTGTAAAAAAAATATGTATATTGCTTTGAAAGATAATTGTTATGCAACTATACTTTAAAGAAATAAAACCCAAGTGGTATCTTCGTATTTCTATTCAAGGGTCTTCCTATTCTAAACCAAGTAATAATAGCTTCTTAATTCTCTTTAACAAATTTTTAATATTACAAAGAATCATTTTAATTACAAAGAATTAAAGAAGTAACGGTACAAAATAAAAATATTTAAAACAAAATAAATAAATTTTTCTTGTAAAAAAACTTGGCGCTGCATTTTTACTCCTGTCGCATTCTTCCCTAAATTATGTTTATTGTTTTTTATTCAATCAAAAATCTCAGTACTAATATGTTTAAATTTTAATGTTTAAATTTCAATGTCTAGCAGCGCCAAGTTTTTTTACAAGAAAAATTTATTTATTTTGTTTTAAATATTTTTATTTTGTACCGTTACTTTTTTAATTCTTTGTAATTAAAATGATTCTTTGTAATATTAAAAATTTGTTAAAGAGAATTAAGAAGCTATTATTACTTGGTTTAGAATAGGAAGACCCTTGAATAGAAATACGAAGATACCACTTGGGTTTTATTTCTTTAAAGTATAGTTGCATAACAATTATCTTTCAAAGCAATATACATATTTTTTTTACAATTGACGCAATTTAATTTAAAGATTTCACATCTTTTTTTGAAATACATGTCACTTGAGTTAAGTTAGGTAATATAATTTTGTGAAGAAGAAAATACAGATTTCACATCTTTTTTATTGAAATACATGTCACTTGAGTTAAGTTAGGTAATATAATTTTGTGAAAATAAAGATACTACCTACCCACTTTTGGGTTTTTTCGAGGTACAAAAATATATTACGTACCATTTGGGTTTTATTAAAATATTTTTAAATTTAAAATTAATGATACTACCATTTGGTTTTTTTTCGAGGTAACAACTACGCGTGTACTTGGCGCCTTTTTTTTTACCTTTTTGAAAAAGGTAATTTTGTACTGATATCATGCATTTTGTAGTGTTACGCATCTTAGAAACAGTATATCTTTATCTTACAAATAGTATGTACAGATTGTAAAGCTCTATGAGCCGTATATATTTTGCGATAAAAGACATCCCTCGTTGGATATTTTAATAAAATATTTTTATTTTGTACTGTTACCTCTGTAATTCTTTGTGACCACTAAAAAATACACATGTAAACTTTGTATTTAAATACCTTGTATTCCCTTGTAAAATTTAAATAAAATTTTTTAATTTTATAAAATTGTTATCATACATTCTTTTCTAATTGACACAATGTAAAGATTTTTCAAAGTAGGTAGTGCAACAATTATTTTTTGAGGCAATATATATGTTCTCTGTAATTGGCGCTGTAATTTAAAGAAATATCATTTCTTTTTTGTAATTGTAATAGATCACTTGAAGCGCGACTCTTCTTTTTGATAAGGTAACATAATTTTGTGATGTGTATCATTTGGGTTATAATTTTTCGGAAATAAAGATACTACTGCTTAGATTTTTTCGAGATTTTTTGAGATATAAAGATTATGTCTACCACTTGTTACTTATATTTTTTCGAGGTATAATACTACCACTTTCTCTTTTTTCGAGGTAACAACATATACACTACTATGCGTGTACTTGGCGCCTTTTTTTACCTTTTTTTTTTAAAACGTAATTAAAAAACGCGCGCACGCACGTACACACGCACACACACGCACGCACGCACACACGCACACACTGGGAGCTTTCCAGCAAGCGACACAAGTCGACACAAGCATCGTTCTATCTTTCTTTTTTGGTAATGAGCAACAAAGATAAAACGATACTTGTGTCGAGTTGTGTCGCTTGCTGGAAAGCTCCGACTATCTGTCACGTATACGTATATATATATATATATATACTAATATTAACTATATACTACGTTTACGCGATCGTTACTTCTGTATATAGTATTCTTTTTTGGTAATGAGCAACAAAGATAAAACGATACTTGTGTCGAGTTGTGTCGCTTGCTGGAAAGCTCCGACTATCTGTCACGTATACGTATATATATATATATATGTATACTAATATTAACTATATACTACGTTTACGCGATCGTTACTTCTGTATATAGTATACATAAATATAATAACTTACGATAATTCCTTCGCGTATAAACGGGATGTAGTATATAAATATAATAACTTACGTACGATAATTTCTTCGCGTATAAACGGGATCTCCTCGGCATCAGAGCTCCCTGCCGTCAATATATCAATCAATCATCACTATCATCACACGGCGACGGTCACAATCGTCACTATTTCTATAGGTTATTATTAATTAATAACACTGAACACTGACAGCGGCCGCTGAACCGGCTGACTGACTGCACTGAGCACAATATCAAGATCTCGATATATCGACTCGTCGACTCGATGGATGGATGGTGGTGGATTTATGAAAATAGCGCCGCCAGTGTCGAAAAAGTGAAAGTGACATTTCTCTATGTATGTATATGTTACACATATATGTTATAACGTCGGAGCGTTAGAAGTATTTTAATAAAAAATTTTGACATTTCGACTTTGCGTCGCAATATCTCCGCTCGTAGAGCACGTAGCGGAAAATTATATAGGAGATACCCCCCCCCTATTTTAACCCCAACTATCGATCAAGCCTACTTAGAACTTGATCCGTTTACTCATTATCGAGATCTCAACATCTCGGGTACTCGCAACCCGTCGCGTCGCGTAAAAGAGTCACGGTGCGGTCTCGCTTCGCGTATACTTGGCGCGAGACACTACCGTGTCTCTTGATTGCATATTCATTAATTTCTTAGCTTCTCACGATTGCTTGATTTGCGTGAGTCCCCTTGCCTCTCACGATTCGGGGTGCTTGATTTGCGTGAGTCCCCTTGCCTCTCACGATTCGGGGTGCTTGATTTGCGTGAGTCCTCTTGCCTCTCACGATTCGGGGTGCTTGATTTGCGTGAGCCCCCTTGCCTCTCACGATTCGGGGTGCTTGATTTGCGTGAGCCCCCTTGCCTCTCACGATTCGGGGTGCTTGATTTGCGTGAGTCCCCTTGCTTCTCACGATTCGGGGTGCTTGATTTGCGTGAGCCTCTTTGCCTCTCACAATTTGGGGTGCTTGATTTGCGTGAGTCCCCTTTCCTCGCACGATTCGGGGTGCTTGATTTGCGTGAGCCCCTTTGCCTCTCACGATTCGAGGTGCTTGATTTGCGTGAGTCCTCTTGCCTTTCACAATTCGGGGTGCTTGATTTGCGTGAGCCCCCTTGCCTCTCACGATACGGGGCGCTTGATTTGCGTGAGTCCCCTTGCCTCTCACAATTCGGGGTGCTTGATTGCATGAGCCCCCTTGCCTCTCACGATCCGGGGATGAATGCAGTATGTATATGTATATAACTTTAAGATATTAAAATGTTCCTTTAATTATGATTTTGTGATAGGGTGTAAATGCATACGTAACCTTTGATCAATGTTTGCTCATTAACAACTCCTGATTTACTTTTACGCGAGCCGTCATCGTAGTAAAGCCATTTCTGCCTGTTTTAATATAAGCGATGTAATGACCTACAGACGCTACATCATTACTACCTTCATGTGCAATTACACCGGATAAAATGTATCTGTTGTCACAAGTGACACGTAGTTCTGTAGGATAATCGGATAACATTGTCGAGCTTTGATCACCACAATCAGTTGCCATAATTAAATGCGGGCCGTACGTAATGTTTGATTGCTGAGATTTTCCACAACATATTCGGTGAACGTCAAGTCCTTCATTTAAGGCTTCTTGCAAAAATTGCATCCCTTTTTCGCGTATTATTGTGTAATTGATATTATTGTATAGAATACTTCTACGTATTTTTACACGATTGCATGTGTCACAAGTATTCATTTCAGTAAAACTTGGAACATCCTCAAGCAACCAAGTTGTGAGATTAGCTATACTACAAATAGCGCTTACTTTTATTATAAAATTTTGTTTAATATCCGGTTCTAATTGATTGATATTACACAATATTTTAGCGCGTTCTCTATAGAAATGTGCACTTAACCCCTCTTTTATAAATACTTTAGCACATAATATTATTTTTGAGGATGTTCCTAATAATGCATTATTATATGCTTCGTTATTCACAAGGCTTGTAGATAATATTTGACATAAACTGTCAAAACCACAAGTATTTGTTACTATTAAAGTAAATTTTCCATTTTTGACATTTTTACAATAATTTGCATTCGGTATTGCAGGCAATAATACGTATTTATCGCTAGTTGCGTCAAAATTGGGGCATGCATCAGCGTAGCGACAAACAGTCTGTCTCTTTATGTTTTTGTTGCGCCAGTTTTGTTCGGCTTGCAGTTCCGTTAATTCTGTTGAATCATCTATAGAATCATCGGGAATATCAATAGATGCAAGCAAGTTATTATTTTTTATTAATTTTAGTTGTGTCATCGACGTTTGTAGCATCGTTTTGTAACTGTCCCGCCATTGCTAATTTTATCTTACCAGATAAACAAGAAGTATGTTTACTAACAAATTTATCTGCTCTCATAGGAAGAGACACATCTCTTAACGTACGATTTTTTAAATCATTAAATTCTGATTCTACTGCCGCAGAGGTCGCATTTATAGAGCCATAACCAAATATTGCACGCATAACTTCACTAAATAACGGAAAGTATTTTAATAAAGCTTTGAACTTCTTCGCAAAATCTATGGAATAAAATCCATTAACATCGTAGGTTTCCTCCAATTTACTTATTTGAGAGACACAATCGTTATACATTGCATTAACCCAACGATGTATATTTGTTTCGGCTGTATCTACATCGTTTAATATATCTTTATCGTTTTCATATTCGATAAATATTGGCAGATTTCATCATTTATTGATAATGCATCTGTATCACCTTGTATAAGCAATGTTAAACTCTTTTGTGCTCTCGCCATCAAACTATTGGAATCTTTATAAGGATTTATCGCTAGAATTAAAATATTACGAGCAACTTCTTCAAATTTGTGGAATGTCTCTTGCTTTCTTAAAACTGCCATTGCACGCATAAAAAATGATCTTACTATAGGTGGTTTGCCAGAAAAACAGTTCCACCTAGCAGTCATATTCATAAAATGACACACATCTAATCGTAAAAGGCAGGGCGGTATAGATAAGTTTGCACCATTCAATAAAGCGAAACACGTAGATAAATAATCATGCAATGTAGCAGATCTCGCAAATGCTCTTGCAACAGCTCCGAGCAAGGCTTTGTCAAAGTCGGTAACTACTTCTTTAGGAGAGGGAAATGTCGAGTTTTGCATAGCACCTGTCCGTAAAAATTCTTGCAACCAAAATACTATTGTATTTGTATTTTGTGAGGCGGAAATCATCTGAAAAATGGGAGCTGTGTTTTCACCAATTTGTGCAACTGCTTGATATAAATATATGTGTGGACACAATTCGCCATTTGGGAGTTTTATTTTTTTTATTAAAGATCCAGTAGCATCAATGTATAATATCATATAATATTTTTCATATAAGGCAAATTGTTCTCGAGTCCAATAATGCACAATTAACGGATCCAACCCAATAAATTTAATCGCGCCTTTGTACTGTGAACTATATTTCATTAACAAAAACTCTCAAATATATTGGTAGATGTTACACCCAGTAATCTGTCTTGCCGTTCTTATTTAGCTTTGCGAAGTACATCACTTCTGTATAAATGTGCAGGCTCGTCATCTCCAACATCCATTAAAATATCAGCTCGCTCTTTTCTCCATATACAAGGAAGTGTCTTACCCTCTTTTATGGGCAACTTGTTTACGATCAAGACCTTTTAATTGTCGTTTTTTATTATGTTTTACACTTGAATCATAATCATGAATTGTGCATTCCATTTTTACATCATCCTTTTTCTGTGGTGCGTTTACAATCTTTCCAATAAAATTGCTTTTACATTCTACACATTTGCCGGTAACGGTTAAAAAAATCCAGTTTCTGAAATTTTCGCACACTTGAAGGTAAGTGCGCACGGCAATTTTGTCGCATTATATAACCGCTCGTAAAGTATGCTTGTCCATGCGTGGCGGCGTAATACACGTATATTACGTTTACCACGATTTTTAAAATTATATTTTACTTTTTTATCAGAAATTTGGGGCCATATGTCAGTGACGTTAATCAAAAAAGAAATCGTACGGCTATTATTTAATGTATCAATCGTTGTTTCCGAGATGTTCGAATCATTCTCTTCTACTTTGATATTGCGTATTAAAAGTAAATCTTTGTAAACATTATAACGATTTAATTTTATATTAGTGTAAATATATTTCGGACTTAATGAATAATCAAGTGCAGCGGAAAGTTGTTTATATAGATTAGAACTTGGTGGTACAACGTGACCATCGTTTTCTATTACATCTATAAAATCTGCTGACTGTAATAATGACATCAGCTTTGAGATAATAGACATTGCAGAGAAGTATTGTTCGTATAGCTCAAACTTTTTACTGATATGTAACCAGAGCCAGAGATGCCAGACGCAATAGTATGCAGAGCCGGCAAACACGCTTACAGATAGTGGAATCAGAAACGGGTTTCGATTCTCGGTCTCGGCGTCTCGATAGCATATATGTAGAGGGGATGGCTCCCGTGCTGCCCAAGCGCGTGCGTGTACGTGCGTGGGGGATACGCTGCGTGGAGGGGATACGCTGCGATACTACGGCCACCTACGCTACCTACAGCCAACTTCGACCAGCGTCAACAGAAGAGGATAGATATATCATCTTTGTCTTCTATCTCTCGAGTAATAATACAATAATCAGCAATAGTACTGTGAATTCTAAAGTCCCTTACACAATGCCAGGCAACAGGCAATAAGAACAGGGAATAGAAATCAGAAATCAGAAACGGGTTTCAGTTCTCGGTCTCGCCGTCTCGACAGCACGCGGTAGCATATATGTAGAGAGGATGGCTCCCGTGCTGCCCAAGCGCATGCGTGTACGTGCGTGGGAGATACGCTGCGTGGAGGGAATACGCTGCGATACTACGGCCACCTACGCTACCTACAGCCAACTTTGACCAGCGTCAACAGAAGAAAATAGATATATCATCTTTGTCTCCTATCTCTCGAGTAATAATACAATAGTTTAGCAATAGTACTGCGAATTCTAAAGTCCTTTACACAATGCCAGGCAAACAGGCAATAGGAAACAGGGAATAGAAATCAGAAATCATGTACAAATGCAGAATAAACAGTGCCACAGGCAATAGACACAGAGTTTCTGTTGCCAACCAATCATAGAATTTGAATTTTTTAAATTATAATTAATGATTTTTTTGTTATTTTCTGTTCTTATTGCCTGTTGTCTGGCATTGTGCAAGGGGCTTAATGGTCTGACGGGTCTGACGTCACTTTACCATAAGGAAAAGTTGTCGCGCTCGACTAGCACAATCCGGCACAACTAGAGAAAATACGAAAAAAGTTAAATTTTTTTTTCATTGCCACCCTTTTCGAATGATCTTTAGCTAACCTTCGAGGGTAGAGAGACTTTTCTTTGCATGTTTTTTTATCGTCTCGATTAGCACAAGTCAGCACAAGTGGAAAAATTAAATTATCTGTCATAATTCAAAAGTTATAAGGCTATGAAGTCTTGCATGTGCAAAGTTGGCATTTATATTTTGGCTGTACGGTGAATTCTAATGGTCTGACGTCACTTTACCATAAGGAAAAGTTGTCGCGCTCGACTAGCACAATCCGGCACAACTAGAGAAAATACGAAAAAATTAAATTTTTTTTTATCGCCACCTTTTACGAATGATCTTTAGCTAACCTTCGAGAGTAGAAAGACTTTTCTTGCATGTTTTTTATTCGTCTCGATTAGCACAAGTCAGCACAAGTGAAAAAATTGAATTATCTGTCATAATTCAAAAGTTATAAGGCTATGAAGTCTTGCATGTGCAAAGTTGGCATTTTCATTTTGGCTGTACGGTGAATTCTAATGGTCTGACGTCTGACTTTACCATAAGGAAAAGTTGTCGCGCTCGACTAGCACAATCCAGCACAACTGGAGAAAATGCGAAAAAATTAAATTTTTTATCGCCACCCTTTACGAATGATCTTTAGCTAACCTTTGAGGGTAGAGAGACTTTTCTTGCATGTTTTTTATTCGTCTCGATTAGCACAAGTCAGCACAAGTAAAAAAATTGGATTAAGGTAAAAGTACCAATGACGGGCCACTGCCCATTACCTGGCCATTGATGGACATTTTATTTTTTATTAAGCTATATACATAAAGAAAGAGAAATATTTTTACTGATTTATGTTATTGGTTATTCAGTGTCTTATATAAAAAATTATGTCACTAAACATTTTGTTTAAAATATTTAAAAAATTGTTTGAAATATCGTAGTCAAATTCACCGTGAGTCTTCATAGATTCTTTAAGATATGGCTAAGGAAAGTGTGATACTTGTTAAGATGATAATAATTATAATATTAGATATTTCTGCATAAATAAAGTTTCTATATAATCTTAAGAATATTTATAATAATAAAAATAAAAAATTGCTCATTTAAATTGTTTTTTCAATAAAAATTTACATGGCTATGAATCGGTAAGTGACAATCTTGCCTGCCCGAAACCTAGCCGGCTGTCCAGTTATCAGGCGAATCGTCATCTCAAGTGCTTACTTGTGTGTCCTAGTATCTCCGCAACACGCGTTCGAGTTTTTATGCTTCGTTTTAAGTTTTCTGTACGAAATTTGTAAGTATATTTATTGTAAACATTATTAGTAATGATAGCGTACTAAACTATATTATATTTTTTTCTGTTTTATGCATTTCTTTCGTTCATTTTTATTGACATGTATTATATAACCTCAAATTGTAAATTCTTTGCCTGTCTGTTTTTGGAACCAAGAAAAGAGAACTTTCATCTAACAAATACTCTTGACAGATGGATGTCTAGTAGATTTAACTTTTGTAAATGTTCTTTCACTTCTCTGAACTAATTCTTTAAAAACATCTTAATTCTGTTGCTGATGCTGAATTTATTGTCAAATTTTGAGCGATTCTTGGAGTCACATCTGGATGTCTGGACGACAAAAACTTTTCTTATATCAGTATCTGCCTGATTTATTATCCTTGAAAGGAGACTCAGTGATCAGTTTCTGCACTGCACACTGAAGATGTTGAGATTTTGTTACAGGGAAACCTCTTTGGGTGCAATAAAAAATCCAGTCAACATCTTCAATATCTGCAGAAACTTATCACTGAGTCTCCTTTAAAAAATAATAAACCAAACAGGCACTGGTGGAAAAGTTTTTGTCGTCGACATCCAAATGTGACTAAGAATCGCAAAAAATTTGACAATAAATTGAGCATCAGCAACAAAAGATATTTTAAAGAATTAATTCAGAGAAGTGAAAGAACATTTACAAAAGTTAAACCTACTGGACATCCATCTGTCAAGAGTATTTGTTAGATGAAAGTTCTTTTTTCTTAGT